>JASAOE010000563.1:0-50000 GCA_029964075.1 Patiria pectinifera
CACTACAAGATGATGTTTCAAAACCGCCAAACTCACTGGTTTGACTGGAATTCTGCTGCTGCACAATTTAAACGTGTTTTTAGATGGGGTTATGATCGAGAATAAGATTTATGTGGCCTCTCTGGACTCCCATAGATTTGCACTAAGTTTAGTCGGGCACCATTTGCAGTCATCAGCCGACATTCGAAGCCAAAAAAAAAAAAAAACAGGTAAAAAAAAAAAAAAAAGCCGCGTCGCCGCACCACTTTTGGGGCAAGCTCCATACCAGAAACCGGAGACTTTTTTGGGGGGCCTTATCCTTGGTTATTTCAAATAATTAAATAATTTAATATTGGATTCATAGTCATTGTATATTTGTAATTAAATTAATATCTATTCTTCTGTTTTCTATTATTACAGACTGCTGAAGAATGACTGTCGTTTTTTGTAGTCATAAAATTTTGATCAATTTATAGTGGACTATATACCCAGTGTCACTTTCAAATTTTCTGCGTAACCTTTCCAGCTCGGTTACAAAAATGGCGTAGTCGGCAGGATGTCATAAAAGACATCTTAATTTGTGACACTTTGATCAAATATTAACGACAGGCATTATTATCATCATCATCATCATCATCATTATTATCTTCGATGACAACCTTCTTTAGAAAAGCATCTTTCATCAGAAGGGTGGTTTGCTGCAGCAGTGCGTTTTACATCATCTAGTGTCCGGACAGACAGCTGCCCAGATGTTCGTCGGAAGTGAGAGTATTTTTACATGTAGCTACACACATCTTCTCGGAGAGCCTTCTTAGCTACACACATCTTCCCCACAGTTCGGCACCAAGTCGTTGAGACAGCTCGGAGAGACATTCTTCACATAACCTGTTTTTCAGCCGACCGGCCGTGGAGTGTGCTGCTAGTAATTCAGCTACAGAACTCTTTCACTGATGGTGAACTGTAAACATATTCACTGGGAACAGTGTCTTGCAGTCAAGATTTTTAACATTTTTGATATTGCACATTCATTTGTATTTTAACTTGTAGCCATTGAGCATGTCGTTTTGACAAATGGTAGTTTTGCATGTTAGACACAGATTTATCACAGATATAGAACAGATTAGTTGTTTGATTGGTCAAACCAGAGAACAGCTATTTTTGTAAAATCAAGTTTGCCTTGGAGATGACGCTTTAGATATTTCACATTTGAGTATATACTCACATTTTGTGTGGACTTTTAGTAACACCGTGGTAGTTTTTCCCCCCTCTTTTTACATCTGCAGGTTGAAGCTTTACCGGAACAGTTCTGGCTTCTGTACCTCATGCTTCTCTCCCTGCCCTGCTGTCTTCACTGCAGTTGCTACCCGCTTGTTGCTCTCTAAGCCTCTCGTATCCGCAAACCGCTGTAGCACCAACGTACCGTATTTGCTTCTGTACCGACGTAGAATACGTGTTAAGGTAACTGATGCTAACCGCTTGCTCGTGCTGCTTATATTTGTGATTATATTTGTCCGTGTACTGACATTTTCTCTCCATAATCGGCAGAGATCTGTGTGTGATCATTTTATGATGGCTACTGGTGGAAAGTCACCCAGGTCAGTTGGGAAACCAGAAACAAAAATGTCTGAAGGGGAAATGATGGATCAGATAAAGAAGTTGCAACTCCATGCAACTACCAGTGAACCAAAGGCCAAAACTAGTCCCGCATTCCTTCTCATCCCTAGCCAGAAAAAAACTTGCAACATATATAGGGTTACCTGAGACCACACTCAATTTAGAGGATTGGATCTGTGATGTTTAAGGCAACTATCGGGTCTCGCTCATGAGCAGAGGTAGATAAAGTTGATTTTGTGTTCCAACCCTTAATTGGGCCAGCCAGAGAGAAAGTTAAATTCAGACCTAAGAAGAAAGTGGAAGATTTTTTTCAGAATTCTTAGGGAAGTTTTTGGAGATCAGGGGTCTTCCGTTCACTTACAGCGTGCTTTCTTTGAGAGAAGACAAAAGGAAGGAGAGAACATTCGTGACTTTTCTCATGCCCTCCTTTGACCTGTTTGACAGGGCTTGTCGAAAATCACCCCATCTTAGTGTTTACAAAGAACAGGTGTTGTGTGACCAATTTGCTGATGGTGTCTCAGATAGTCTCCTAACGAAACATTTGAGGAAAAGAGTAAAAGATACCCCTTCGGTTGAAGATCCTACTGACATCACAACCTCGAAACAGCAAGTTTCCATTCAAGCAGCCAGAACAAGCCTTGCTTCAGAAACACTAGCATTGACTGACATTGTTCACAAACAACAGCAACAAATACAACAACAGCAGAAACAAATTGAGAATGTAACACATTTATTGCAAGAGCATATTAGAATACAAGGGACAAATAAAACTCTTGAGTTCAATCCAACAGTAAATCTTGAGTCTCGTCCAAGTCGTAGTGACAAAGGTAGAACCAGAATCAAGTGTGATTTTTGTAACGGTGTAGGTCATTCCCGGGATAGATGTTATAAGTTACAGCTTAAAGAAGCCCAGGCAACCATCGAGAAGCTGAAGCTGGTGAGAAGTCTTCATCGGAAAACTTGAACCTCCCTTCGCTCAGAGTCCATCGATTTGGAGGCATGGAGTGGACTCAACTTGTCCAAGTAAACATCGTTTGGTTCCTACAGTAGTGGCGAATATTGGTGGTAGAGAAATTACTTGTCTTGTCGATACTGGTTCCATGGTCTCGACTCTTACTGAAGAATGTTTTAATTCTTTACTTAAGCCAAGTGATACACACATACATAGTGAGAATCTGTTTTTGAAGATCACTTTTGCAAGTGGTCTTGAAATACCATATGTTGGCTACATTGAAGTTGATGTTGAAGTTGATGGGATTAGTATTCCGGAGTTGGTATTTTTGGTAGTCAAGGATTCAGTTGATGTAGAACTTCGAGAACAGAAGAGACAGGTTCCTGGGTTGTTGGGTATGAACCTACTGCTCGTTGAAGGTATGAAAGATGACAATAGTGATCATTCTCCTTCACTTACATTTGTGACTTCAGTTTTAGCTTTGAAGGATTGAGCAGAGGGATAGAGACGGTTGGGGACCTTGTATACCAGATGTTCGTATATCTAGACGATATTTGTATATGTTCCAAGACGTTCACAGATCACCTGAACCATCTTGACATGTATGAAGCAACATGATCTCAAACTTAAACCATCGAAATGTCATTTATGCTGTAAAGAAATACACTATTTTGGGCATGTCTTGTCAGAGAAGGGAATTTCAGCGGATCATAAGAAAATCAAGGCAGTACGTGATTGGCCAGTGCCAGCAAGTGTGAAGAAACTCCGTTTTTTCCTCGTCCATTGCATGCTTTAGTTGGAGGCTGTCACGGTCATGATCCTAAGTTCTTTCGTAACCAGTGGTCTTTGGAGTGCCAGGGGGCATTGGACACCTTAAAATCACGATTTACCAGTACTCCCATATTAGCATTTGCAGATTTTTCTGATACATTCATTCTTTATGTTGATGCTAGTCTGTCCGGGCTTGGGGCCGTCCTATCACAGATGCAAGGAGGCTCTGAGAGGGTGATAGCATTTTCCATTCTAACACTACGGAATAGCGAGAAAAACATGGAGAAATACAGTTCTCGGAAGTTGGAGTTGTTAGGTCTAAAGAGGGCAGTCACTGAAAAATTCAAAGATTGCTTGTATGGTTCTCATTTTGTCATTCGTACTGACAATAACCCCTTGACACATTTAGAAAATGCAAAGTTGAGTGCTGTGGAACAACGATGGGTTGGGTGAATTAGCATCATTGACTTTCACATAGTCTATCGTCCAGGTCGTGTCAACAAGAATGCTGATGGACTTTCTCGTCAGTTTGAGTCTGAAGAAGATGCACGTTCTGTGTCTCGCATTTCAGTATCCGAAATCACATCTTCGAAGTTGCACTTCATTCCTGTAGATTTGCAATCGCAGGTGAACCAGTCTGCGCCTGAGTTAAGTTCAAGTAGAGTACAGTTGAATATTTTAAATCACATTGCTGCATTTCCTTCATATAATCGAGAAGAGTTGGCTGAGCTGCAGAAGAGCGATCTAGACATAAGGAATTTCCTAGAATATCATGCAACGGAACAAGTTCCGCCAAGACAGAAGCGAAGGATGTTATCTCGGTCTGTCCAAACAATGTTGACACAGATGAAACGGTTTTTGTTGGTTGATGGTGTGTTGTAGAGAGATGTCATAGACCCTAAACTTGGAAACTTACGCCAAACTGTTCTTCCTTTTTCGTTGAGATCTAAGGTTTTGACTCAAGTACATAATCAATTTGGTCATCAAGGAATAGAAAGAACTTGTGCCTTGCTTAGAGAACGTTGCTATTTGGCCAAACATGTATGCAGATGTAAAGCGCTGGATTGAAAACTGTGAGCGGTGTACCATTGCTAAACTTCCTCGACCATCAGTCAGGAATCCTCTTGGTCATTTGGTAGCCAGTAAGCCTTTGGAAGTAGTGGCTATTGATTTTACTTTGTTGGAGCTTTCTAGTGACAGATTGGAGAATGTACTAGTGATAACTGACGTGTTTTCCAAGTTCACCATTGTAGTACCAACCAAGGACCAACCAAGGATCAGACTGCCGAAACAACAGCATCAGTTCTTGTTAAAGAATGGTTTCTTAAATATGGCGCACCATAGAGAATACATTCGGATCAAGGGAGACAATTTGAGTCGGATTTAGTTGCACGTCTTTGTGATTTGTACAATATCAATAAAACACGAACAACACCATATCATCCGCAAGGAAACGCCCAATGCGAACGCTTTAATAGAACTATGCATGATCTCCTTCGTACACTTTCTGCTGAATAGAAGCGATGTTGGTCCAGATTTCTACCTGAACTGACCTACGCATATAATTCTACGCCCCATTCGTCGACTGGTCTTTCACCATTTTGCACCATGTTCGGTCGAGAGCCTTTGCTTCCAGTAGATGCCATGTTGGACAGGGAAGAGAAGAATGCAGCTGTACAAAAGGATTGGGTTTCTTTACATCAGGATAGACTTAAAAAAGCATATCAACTTGCCATGTGCAAAAATCAACGTGAGCGGAGCAAGAACAAGCAAATTTATGATCGAAGAACAAATCCAAACGTATTTCACATAGGATGGTTACGACGGTACACCTTGTTTCCCAAGGGTCGAAGTAAAATCCAGGATTCTTATCATCCTCAGGTATATGTGATAGTTGGTCAACCAGTTCCTGATAATCTTGTTTATACTATAGAAATTGCTGATGGAAGTGGTGACAGGCGAACTGTCATTCTGTTGAGTTGAAATTGGTTCCTGTTGGTCTTTTAGAGACAAAGGCAGTTGCTGAACCCACGCATACTCAAACGCCTAAACATACTTCAATAGCTTCATCAGACAGCTCAAGTTCTGAGTCAGATTTTGACATTGGTGGAGTTATACCCGCACCTGATACAAGTGTTGAGGATAAGCCCAGAAGATATATCGCGTTCCACGAAAGGACAACATAAGAACCCTCATCGTTTACCGAGCTCTGTCTTGTCTCAACAACAAATAACCAGTATAGGTTTAGATACAAAAAACTTTATATTGTTACTTGTACTCTTAGTTGTTTTTATGATCTTGATATGTACATCGAACATGCCAGTACTCTTGAGAATAGGTTGTTCACTCGTGGTACTCGTTTTCTTGGAGAGTAAGCAAGCAGGGGTAGGTCACTTGATTGTCGTTGCTGCTGCCAGCCCCACCTTATTGCGAGCCAGCTTGTCTATATTTTGCTGTGTTTCTCACGTGGTTTTGCCATGGTTAGCACGCCGCATGTGCATACACATATCGTGTACATGCATATCGTGTAGTTTGCCCAAACATCCCGAGGCATTGGTACTCAGGCCGCAACTGCTCCGGTAAATGTTTCAACTTCGTAAATGT
The DNA here is from genome assembly GCA_029964075.1 of Patiria pectinifera. NCBI lineage: Eukaryota > Metazoa > Echinodermata > Asteroidea > Valvatida > Asterinidae > Patiria > Patiria pectinifera. Next base: position 5,921 of record JASAOE010000563.1, read on the forward strand.
TGATGTTTTCTTAAATAGCACTTTATGACACATTTTTATGCCATAAAATAAATATCCCAGGTTGAAAGCCAAGTCTATATGAAAATTGTGCATAATATGACTTGAATTTTCGACACCGAACCTTGTAATATTGACTGTATACTTGCACATACTTCGATCCTAAAAACGTTATATTATAGGGTTAATGCAATTTGAACTCAAATTTGGATAGCGTGGATGGAAAGAGAAATAAGAGAATGTTTAAGCCTGAAATGAAACACATGAGACATAAAGATGGATGTACGAATACAGAATACTGAATACTCTTTTCATGCGCATTGCTGTTTAAACAAACAAATGTTAAGAAATAGATGTACTTTATAAAATGCATTGTAAATTCATCAATATAGAATAACTACGGATGTGTATACATGTACTGTGAGATTTTGATGGTACTGATGATTGTTTAATATTCCTTCATCAAAACATTTATTAATATTTATGAGATTACTTAATATGTACAGTAATTTTATTACAGCTACTGCTTGTGGTTCAGTGGTTCCTGATGGTCACAAATAGAGAAACCTTCTCGAGTAGACCAGTGTATCCCTTATCCAGCATCCATAATATTTGGTTACGTGTATACAACATTATTGCTTGAAATGTGCCTAAGAAATTGGAGACTTGGAGATTAATGTGTTGTAAAATTATTGCATATCAAGTTGCTTATGGAGATTATTTCTCCTTGATAAAATTGTTATGCCTTTAATATTTTTATGCCTCTCGTAAGAAATGTACTTGTAAATTCGCAGCGAAAACATTTCTATGGAACAAATTGAGTTTTATAGAACAGTATAGGAATTTCTCATGATAAAAGATAACCAAGGATAAGGAGAGATGGTTATTTCAAATGATTAAATAATTGAATATCGGAGTCATAGTCATTGTATATTTGTAATTAAATTAATTTCTATTCTTCTGCTTCTCTGTTTAATGACTGCTGAAGAATGACTCGTTTTTTTGTAGTAATAAAATTTTGATCAATTTATAATGGAATATATACCCAGTGTCACTTTCAAATTTTCTGCGTAACCTTTCCAGCTCGGTTACATGAGCTAGGTCGATTTGCTATACTATAACAACTAATGTGCTAATATTATTTAAGCACCATGTGCTGTAGAACGGACAGCAAGCAAAAAAATCCCTATTTTAGCAGCGTTTTGGGCTCACCAATCGAGGGCCAATTCAATTAAGAGCCCGTCCGAGTTGGGGCAATAGGCTATTTCAAAATAAAAGAATGCACACATAGGATTAGTTGTAACTGATAGATTCAGTGCGAGGCAATGACTGTTAAAATGTTAAACATTTCATTAATTACCTCAATGTTCGTACACAGATGCGCACGCTCCTTTAGCTCCCTGCGTTTTTTGAATACATGTACCTTGAAAAGTTCCGGTATACACGTTTGGGATACACGGTGTGGCCGTTCTGGCACAGGCGCGTATAAAGTACATACACATGAAACTGAGTTCGCATTTAAAGTGCCACGCATCGTTATCTGATGTTGGTTGGTCGGTGGATTAGGCCCCGACAGAGAGAAAAAAAAAAACTCGTTTGTTCGGCGGATGGGCACCGACAGAAAAAAATGTTGGTCGATAGATAGATCCCGACAGAGAGAGAGAGAGAGAAAAAAAAACAAAAAACAAGTAAAAAACAAACAAAACCCCCCGAAATGTTTGTTGGTCGGCAGACATGCCGCGATAGAAGAAAACAAAAATTATAATAATAGCATAAATTGTAGACATGTTTGTTGGTCGGCGGATAGGCCCCCGACAGAAAAAAAAAGAGACATAATGTTTGGTCGGCGGATAGGCCCCGACAGAGATGCTGGCATGATATAGAAGGAGACGGATATCTGAGACTAGTGAGACTTGTCAGGATAGTGAATAGGGTGTTCATTGATAAAATGGTGAGATTTGCCTTGGTGGCGAATGGGGGTGCCTTGTGGCATAACATGGTGTGATTTGCCTTAATGGCAAATTAATTGGATTGTTTAAGGCGTTGCGTGTAGCTGATGAGCTTTGTGGGCCCCGACAGAAAAACAAAAATGTTGGACACTGTAATACTCGGTGAGTTACCTCCCGAGTGAAAGTTGAAAAAAAAATCACTTGGTTGGGAATCGAACCCACGACCTCCTGCTTTCTAGTGCAGATGTCTTACCACTCGACCACTGAGCTAATGGGATCAGTTGGCTGGCTCGAATCTGATGTACATTGTACATAGCAGCGGGTACTGCATAAACTATTATAAAATAACACTGTATACAGTGTTAAAACGTCGGTGAAGGGCAAAACCTATAATTTGATTTATCACCCCGGGTCCCTGAAAGGTGATATATCACCATTTTTATTAGATTATCACTATTAAGTGCAGATTATGCGATCAGGATCCTGTGCCATGAATCAACAGTCTCGCAACGCATTTTTTGCCGCCAAGCGACCTGGCGTAACCTAATGGAAAATGATGGACAGTAAAACCAAACGTCCAGAGGTTTGTGGGGCAGGTTGTCTGCAGCGTTGACATTGGTCTCTAGTAGTACGTTCATGTTAAGATACCTTTAGCCTGTGATACATGAGAGCCGTGGGGTTTGGCTCTGACAGGCCTTTTTTGGGAATTAACTCCACCAAAAAAAAAGAAACTCGTGGCATCAGGTACTACATCTGCGGTTTTCTCCAAAAATTTTAAGTCTAGAGCCTTGCCGATTTGCATGCGGGTTGGCCTATTCATCCGCTTTCCAACAGTATAAAGTTTTTCCAGAACCATCCATATTAAGGTACCTTTAGACTGCGATACATGAGAGCCGTACGGGTTGGCGCTGACCGGCCTTGTTTGGAAATTTACTGCAAAAAAACCCGAAACTAGTGGCATCAGGTACTATATTTGCGGTTTTCTTAAAAAGTTTCAAGTCTAAAGCAAACTGCTTCGTTGATGTACAGGCGCCACTTAATTAATTAATCCTATTAAGGTGATTTGGTGTACAAATATATCAATACTCCAATCAACCCTCGAGTTTGAGTGTCCTTGTCTTGGAACTTCAGGCTCCAGTCCCATCCCCCTTCCCCTGAGTCCAACTTAGGTACACCCAGTAGTGTCTTGTTCAGCTCCGGTGTGTGTGAAAGGAAGCCGCTGCGAGCGTTGGCGGTAGACTTCCAAAACAGATTCTGTTTCACTAGGATTCCCTACAACCGCTCGTTGGGTCGTCAGAGGGCAATCCCAGGCTACGTCGACGCAGGCCGCCACAAATGGTGTCAGAAATGGGATTAGGTGTCGCAGTAAACTTCTTGACACACTACCTGGGGAATTACCTACTTAGGAACATCACCTGGCAAGGCAAGATGGCGAAGAATTTATTGATTGACTTTGAAACAGAGATCGTAACCACCACCAGCCAAACGGGGGAAAGAAGACGGACTACCGTTCACAAGTACATCTGAACTTGAGATGGAAGAGAAAATTTAGCTGCTGGAGACAGAGCTGCGTCTTCTTAGGCAAAGCAGGAATTGGAAGGAGGACTCGGGCCTCGGAGGGTCAGCGCACACGCCGTTGACAACACATTTTTGTAATGGCTTGACTGGAGATTTAATTACGCCTAATTCTCCCATCCCGTGTGAGGCCGACTCAAAAACCACGCACGAGAAGTATACAGGTGTACAGATCAGTGCAGTGCAAAGAGCCAGGGAACTCTTTGTTCTGTGCTTTGTACTACACTCTGTACTTGTGCTCCTTGCTCTGTAATCTGCATCACCGTACACCACTACACCGTATTCAGTACTCCTCACTTTGTAATGCTGTACGCCTCGCACTGTGCTGTGCTACTCTCTGTTCTCCTCGCTCATTGCTCCGTACTCCTTGCCGAGTATGGAGCAAAGAGCCCCGTCTGTGAACTGTGTATATACAATCGCCGTGCACTCTGCACTCCTCACTCTTTTTTTTTTACTTTCTCGATCTATACTCTGTGCTCCATACGTTGTGGTCTGTAACTCTTACAACGTACACTCGTACTGTGTAGTCTGTGTTCTCTGCTCTGCATTTCTGCACTCCTCACTTTGTGTTCGGTACTCTGCACGGTGCACTCTATATGTGCCGTGTGCCCGTACATGTACTTGTGCTGTGTATGTAATCTGTAATTCGTGATTTCTGCGCTGCACTCTGCACACGTCAACTCTCGTTCCTCGATCTGTACTCCTTACTGTCAAGAGCAGTCTTTACACTTAGTAGCATACACTTTACACTTAACTCTTTCTCACTGAACTCTGAACGGTTTACTCTACTCTTAGCCATAGGATTGTATTTTGTCGACATTCAAACGGATAGTTTTGACTGATCGATTTGTTGATTTCTAGGCGGATAAAAATCTTTACTCTTTACTCTTCACGCCGAATTCCGAGCTCTCAACTTTAAACGGTTAACTTATCTCTGAAATATGAAATTTGAGTTCAAATTTCATATTTCAGATGAGTGCCCATTCTTTTGAACCAAAGTTCACTGATTTGTGTTAAAAAGACATCACAAAAATCTGACACACTAACCTTTGAACTCATTTGCAAGAAGTAATTTTATTTTAATCTACAAGCAAAAAAAAATGCACTTTTATCAGTTCAAACGGAAATAAAGCAACGCAACTGAATAGTTATAACTTAAAAATAGTACAACAAATGAAAAAGCTATGATAATAACTTGAAAAGCTTGTTCTTTGCTATTCTACACTCTCCTTGTTTTCTAACATAATGGGCTCGCATGAGCTGCAAGTATCAGGGATTATCAAAAGTATCGAGATATCAACAACGGAAACGGATATCACTTATGTTTTTGTAAATTTATTTGATGCTGCTTGTAACACTCACAACCTCGTGAAGGAACGTGGACGGGTGCCTGAGAAAAATCTATTATAATTTGCTGACGAGTAAACTAAAAGGAGTCATGTGGCGATGCGGTTTGGATGGGATAGAATCTTATTTGATGCTATCTCAGCTAGGTTGTGCAGGACAACTAGGGAGGATATAAAGGACACAATGACTTCAAGGTACGAAAAAGACTAATTCGGGAAACTTGTTCTAGCTGGTGAGAAGTGGCGCAGACAATTCTATCTGCCAATAGACCTGAGATGTAGTGACATAATGGCTTTGTTTACATATGCGCTTTTTTTATGGGAGAGAAGTCGGGACGCCAGATAAAGTGGGGGACTGTCTACTACATAGGAAAGCGCACATGCGAACATGTTTGAAAAGCAAAATCGTCATAAACGACCCACATCTTAATGAGAGCATCCATTAGAAAAACTAGTTAGTAAACAAAAACCCACTAATGAAACACTCATTCTTTCTTAATTGAAAAAAAAATTGGAAAAAAAAAAAATTACATCGGTGTAAATAAAGTCAACTTCAAAACATTCGCAAGCATTTTGCATTGGTAATTTAGTTGATACCTATCAGCTATCAGTTAAACCTATCACATTCTTTTCCGAATCAAAACTCCTATTGAATTTTCCATTTTTTTCTATCCGAATTCTGGTATATGACAGGATATTTCATATGCTGTTGGCAGATAGAATTGTCTGTGGAGTAGAAAAATGGGTTGATAAGCAAGCGGTTATAAATATAACTCTTACATATGAATCTTATTTCAAACGGTTAGTCTAGCAAATTTGAAACATAACTAATCAATCAAGCAAAAAATGCAGATCTAGCAAAGATTTAAAACAATTTCTTTTCAATCTGATGTCATATATAGTATTCATTTAACTCTCAGGTTTCATTATACAAATATTTAACTAAACATCCGCGGCACAGCTTCTTTCGGTAATGCAGAGCTAGTTTGTCAGGATGGACGATATTTAACTGTATTCTTTGTATCAACAATAGTTTCTCTAAAATTAACAACAATAGTTCAGAGAATGACTCGTCATTCGAATGACTCGAATGACTCGAAATGACTCGAAATTATTGATCATGACTCTATACTATCATAGTCGCGATTTATTGTTTAGATTAAAAGAGCATGACAAATGAAGGATGTTCAGAAAAATATAACAAGTTAAATTTGACTCCTTCTTAAGGAAAAACGATGCGGTTGGCAATCAGCGTTTCCATCGGATCATATTCGCATGAGCTGCACGAGCAAGCTTTTATCTCATAAAATGGGTGGACAAACTGGGTCCCGTTGTTGCACTTCATCGTGACGTAATTCTGCTCTAGTTTTGAGGGTTTGCAGCAGCCGCAGTTGAACTTGATGTTGGGGTATGGCAACATGGTCACACGGGTGTTGGAGCCGCAGGTGCCCTCACAATCCGTGTACGGGATGCGTCCCTCAGACAAACATTCGTCAATTACAACGTAGTTGGGATGCTTGCGAAAGAAACAGTCCTCCTCATTCGGAACTGTATTGTAAGAAAAAACCAAGTCGAGTACAGAAATAAGTCATGTTTTGAAAAGATGCCGATTTACACTTGCTATGTATTGAGATTAGTGAAACACCAATTTGGTTTCCATCTGGAAACCTGCTCCATGGCCATGTCGATTGGCGAGGTTCAATCGACATGGCCATGGAGCACGCTCCAACACCGAGTCGTTGCTACAACCAGTAGGAAAGCAAGCTCAATTGACAGGTATACTTGTTTGCTTAATTGGTTCATACGGGGTCTGCGAAACGGTTCCTAGAACAAGAGTGAGGTCCCATGATGAAATTTAACAATTGGGAGGTCTCTGACAGCTTGGTTGTTAGACAATGAGGATCCATCAGTAAACCCAGACTTGAATAGGTACAGGTAGACAAGGAAATCACTTGTGAGTGCATCCAGCACATTGTTGTTGCTGCAGGCAGCAGTAGCCAGTACCAAGATCCGAGCAAACTGTTCCATAGATATGCGTAAAGACAGGTGTAGCGTGAATTTAGGTTTCTATGAAAATCGGACTCATTGTTAATACTTTCCTTATTATCATACCTACGCATGTAAGTATTATAATTAGGAAAGTGACCGGTCACGTAAGAGGGATAACCAATTAAAAGAGAAAAGGGGCCCGATTTTCTAAGGAGTCGGATTTTCATGTGACACCGGTTCATACTTCATGCGAATGCGAAGCGAATTTGACGTCATGAAACATTCGCTGCGAAATTCGCCCGATTTGAAATGTGTTCAACTTTTGCGAATTCGCAGCGCGAATACTTGGCCATGACGTCACAGATTCGCGTCCGCTTCGCTTTCGCATGATATGAACCGGGCTTAAGGTCTCATCCAACAATGGAATGCTGCTGATAACTGTCCACTGGAATGGTATTACAATCCTTGCTTCCTCGGCAAGATATTCCGAAAGAAGAAAGAGGAATGATGTTTGTGCGTAATTCGAAACGAGAAACCCAAACTACTTTCTTCAAGGTATCTTCCAGCTTATTTCTGGTTCGGTTGGCAAATAGTCCTTCAGTGGAACTTGCTGAGTCAGGCAGGGACGGACAAGGAGTTGTTCAAAATCTTTCAAAGTTCCCGCTTGTCAAATGACTTCCATCTCTTGGCCTCGGCCACAGATTGGATGTACTTTTGTACAATATTGATCCAATCGAGGGTAAAATTTCCAGTTAGTGGCACCAAGTGCCGTCCGGCGTTTAAATGATTGCTGACGTGGAGGCTCAGGTTCCTTCTGCCTGTGTTCGGTAAGCCAAGAATACAGATCATATCACGTTGGACCAGATGCAATTGTTTTTCCAAGGGAGAAAGGTGGCACGTATTGATAATATCTTCATAAGATGAACGTCAGCTTGACCAGTGGAATTCCCACCACCACGTGGAGGCGATGCGGATCTCACATCTCCTGCTGTCATACCTCTATCTGAATCAGAAAATCTTACAGACGGGTGAAAAGAAACAGAGGCAGGAAGGCGACTCACTTGTATGTCACTGTTGGTCACGCGGAGACCGACCCAGGCAATTGAATACAGTTGACTATGTGACTCTGCACTGTAACACGGGTTACTATTGGGGCTGAGTTGGTTCACATGGTTGGTGAGTTGGTCTGCATGTGGGGCGAGTTGGTCCGAGCATGCGTTGTATAAATATCGTGGAAAGCTTGTTTTTTTTTCTTCATTCTTCCGAAAGAAAATTCCTTTCTTTACTTTATCTTCATCATGTGAAGAGTTATAAGAACACAGGTACACAATTTTGGAGTTTTATTGGTAGAAAGAGACGCCTACCTATACTTTCACATAACAACAGTTACAGGCACGTCACAACAATTGCGTAGGTTGCGGTATTATCTGCTTCCACATTTCTACAGTTACACATCACAACGCGAGCATAAGTTGCTCTTCAATATTTCAAACAAGTTTACTGTAGTGATTTCGAAATGTACTTGTTTAACAATTACATTTATAAACTATTTAAATTATTTATATGATTTAATCAATTAATTAGGATCATAAGAAAACTATACAATAAAGCATAAAGGTCTTCAAATTAATCATGTAGCTCTGGGGAAAAAACTTAGTGCAAATCCAGGTTGCTTCTCAAAAAATAAATACATATATAATTTTTGTTTATTTTTGATATGGAGGACAAAGATGTAATTAAAATCTTACAAATAATTCTGTTTTTTTTTGTAGAACGACAACATCATGCTGTATTAACTGTGGTAGATAAATCGACGGTAATTATTACAGTGGGTAAACAGGTATCACAAGTCTTAAGTTCCCACCCAGAATTATTCTTAATTAATGAAATAGAAATGCACGATTTCAACAATATCCCAAATGCAAATGACAGAGGGCACTCTTCTGCCCATCTTGTGAGAAAATGATAGAAATCCAATCACGCATACCAACACGGAGCTCATTTGAATGAAAAAAGTGCCAATTAAAAAAGTTACAGTAAATAGCATTGCTCCAATGTAATGGTTTGAGTGATCCTGCAGACTTTCATTAATTAATAACTTTACCTTACAAAAGTTTCCTTGTTTAAAAGGATGTTTATCTTAAAACAAGACGCAATCTTGGTAAACTAACAGATAATTGCAGACCTTTTAATGCAAAGATGACAAAGAAAATGCAAATTAAATGTACCATTTTTGAAAATTCCCATGTAAAAACAAGAGTCTTTTCTTAAAAAAGGAAAACAAGAAAACCAATTTCAAAAATGTTACACTTAATTCTTTGTCATCTTTGCATTAAAAGGTCTGCAATTATCTGTTAGATTACCAAAATTGCGTCTTGTTTTAGTAAAACATCCTTTTAAACTAGGAAACTTTTGCAAGGTATAGTTACTAATTAATGAAAGTCTACCCTGCCTTGCAGGATCACTCAAACCAGTACATTGGAGCAATGCTATTGACTGCAACTTTTTCATTCAAATGAGCTTCGTGTTGGTATGCGTGATTGGATTTCTATCATTTTCTCACAAGATCGGCAGAAGAGTGCCCTCTGTCATTTGCATTTGGGATATTGTTGAAATCGTGCATTTCTATTTCATTAATTAAGAATAATGTTGGGGGAACTCAGGACTTGTGATATCTGTATATTATGATTATCGCATTACTATTATTATTATTATTTAAAGGTATCAAAAGTACAGTCATCTATTGTCTTTCCAACAATGACTTGAGCAGACAGGTTAAATAAACTGTTGGATAAAACAAAATCGTGTCAAGTATCCCCAAAATGGTGACAAGGATTAGGTTATGATCGAACATGTACTGTTGCTAAATTCCCAAAACCGTAGATGGAATTAACCTAGTGTTCTCATCCACCTTAATATATGCATTCCTTGCTTTTTCGGAGGACCATCTGCCGTGGGCATGTAGCAGTTAAGCGTTCGAAGCTGCCGAAGCGCCTCCGGATCTGAGACTATGGAGTCCGAATTTGCTGATATCAGAAACAAAGTGGCCATCATTGCCTTTAGCTGATCTTGTGATTCGACGTATGACTGACAGTGATGAATCTACTGGATCTGCTCCTTGGCGGAATTGGTCGGTTTTAGATTGGTTGAGATGATGACTAACCGATCGTTGGTGATTTACAGTCTACACGCCGGACGTTATTGAGATCGCTGAAACGAACAAATCCAGCATAGCAGATGGAACAAATAAATAGGTTCTAAAACAGGTTCTTTCCGATTGGGGGTTGAAGCCAGAGAATGTCTATAACCTTGAAGTGCCATCTTAACGAGAGGGTCGTCGGTGGGCGATGGAAGACCGGCTAGACTGTGGACCCATTTGACAGCGGCTTGCTTGGGAGCAGCGATGAGAAGTACAAGCAGAGATCGATGGGTCGAACTGGGAAGACTACGGCCTTGGATGACGCCCAGGCTTCCCAACGGTGCCATGCTGAACTGTATGCTTAGGTGGTGGATTGAGCTTTCGCTGAGAGGAGTAGTGCAGGCATTTGATGTCTGGCCAATAGTTGCATTTCCGGGTCGTCAATCCCCTGAGAAATTCTGTTCCAAATATCTGAAATACAACAAGAATAAAAACAGCACAAACAGCTGGAAAAACTGGAAAATCCAGTTGTTCTACTGAAAACCAATACAAGGGCCGCTTAAACTTGACACAAAGGTCCAAGTAGCGCAGCATCAGTTCGGCGCCCAACACCGACGTAAAACGCCAATCGTGGGAGGAACCGTGGGCGCGACCCGAGTGTTGTACGAAGGTCGCGCACCTTGGCTCCGAATGACACTGCGTACTGATGCCCAAGAGGGCGGGAGGGTTGGGGAGAGCGAGAATGATGTTGAATAGTCACCTTGGCGTTTATAAGAAACGACTACACAAAGAGTTACGTAACAAAGCGCGCAAGGAATTTGCGCGCTGCACCTGTCTTACGATAACGTAAAGAAAAGTCACTTTCATTCTTCCGAAAGAAAATTCTTTTCTTTACTATATCTTCATCGTGTGAAGAGAAATAAGAACACAAAGTACACAATTTGAGTACAATTGACCTCTCAGAGAACGCCAAAAAGGGGAAATGGAGAAGCGATATGGGAATATCAAAACAATTCCAAATTGTAATATACAACACAAAATGCATAAAGTATGCAATCAGACCACTAAACGGGTATAATGTATAACTGTATCAACAACGATAAACCATACATTTACACTTGATGCTCGCAAATCGGCATCGACCAGGAATGGCCGGGTACAAAATTGCGGAACGAAGTCCACTTAAATACGCAAACAGTACTCACGGGCGAGAGTCGCGATGAGGGCAAGTGAGGGACCAAAACGCTTTTACTTTTTGCTTAAACTTCCTAGCATTTACTAGTTTTTATACATACGACCCAAGAGACTTTAAACAGAAATTGTCCCCGGTCGATAGACCAGTCATCGAAATCTCGAAATCGACTGATTTCATCGGCGAGTTTGTTCTCGTTTCTAAGTAGCCACTCGGTTAACAAGACGCAATTGAATTCGTCGGCCATGTAAAATATTGATTTTGCGAGTTCATGTAAGTCGGGTTTGGGGCTGCCACACTGAATGATATTTGGGACATTGGAATTGTCGGTAAACCATTTGACGTTCTTGCCTGTCACTGCTATTTGCAACTGCTTAAGTTACTGGCTGACTGCGGCTAGTTCGCGCAAAGTAGAACTTTTTCGTTGCTCTTCTGGGGACCAGGTACCGTGTACTTTCAAGTAAGGGTGACCTTCGTCGACATAACCACCGTAGCCCGCGTTGCCTGCATCGGAATAGATAGTCAAAGAAGGGACTAGCCCGCCTCGTATGGTAAAACCATATAGGGACTGTAATAACGTGAGCCAGAATCTGATTTCCGAAACGGCGTCAGCAGGGAGAACAAATGAATCGGACCAAGAGTGACGCGACTCAATGGCGCGGTAGGACGTGTCATAAATCTAGCGATCTAGCAACGTGTCTCTAGCAACGTGTCATAAATCTAGCGATTTGACCGAGTGCTAATGAGGATGAAATTATGTGATCGGTAAATCGCGCAAGGGAATGGCTTGGTTGAACTGGTGGGAATCCAGCACGGATGAAATGAACGTGACAATCTTGGGAATTTTTCTTTGTGGGACCTGAAAGCGAAATGCGTCGGAGTTGATTGGTAAGACCAAAGTACTGAATTGTTTAAGTGGGTGACCAGACACATTTTGTTTTGTTAGGGACGAATCCGCTGCAGGATACGAGATTGGGCACAAAGGAAACGTTGGCTGAAGCTGATTCAAAGTCGGGGGAGACAATGAGTCCGGCGTCGATGTACATAAAACGCGACGATACCGATTGGACGGCAATGGTGCACTATGGGCCCGTTTAATTTGGTGAATAAGTGACAGGCGCTACTTAAACCGAAAGGAAGAACAGAAAAGGTTTAATATCGGATGACTGAATCGTTGTGACGCCAAGAGAAACCGAGATATTTTTGATGAGATGGGAAGATATCGACGTGATTGTAACCCGACTCAAGATCAAAGGAAAAGTAGTACTGATTGTAATCTAGTGATGGAACGATGTGGTTCAAATCTTCGTACTTGAATTTCTCTTTCCAAATGTACTTATTCGGGTGTCGTAGGTCAAGCACTAATCGCAACTTTTTACCTTCTGCGACAGTCAAAGGATTGCAACAGTATGGGGGTAACAGTGCATTGCGTGATACAGTTCTTTGCGAGCAAATCCGCGATGGCCGTTTCCACAAATTGTGCATGAGATAAACTTGACTTATTGTTTGGCAAAACAGCAGGAGGAGGAGTGACATAAAATGGAATCTTGTATCCATCTGAAATAAGTGTAGTAATTTTGTACAAGAGGTTAAGTGTGTCTAGCCAAAATAAGAAGCGAGGTTTCAGCTTACCCTTTAACACCGGATGGGACAGGAATAGTTGATTCTTGCTTTTTCCAGTCACTATGCTGTGGTGGTATCAGTGACTGAAGGTTGTGACCGGCGCTGAAGCTGTCGGAGGACCCGAAAGAGAGGGGCAGTTGGATCAGACATGTCCTGCGACTCCGCACCGGAAACAGGACCGGAAATATTGACGATAGGTGTACCGGCTGTAGGGATGAAACGAACTCGCAACAGGGTAAGGACGTACAGGATTGCGAGCCTTGGTCTTGGACTTATTAGCGGTTCGGATTTCTTGCTGGTCGCCATTTTCTCCGCCTTTCTGAGTCGTTTCTCATCGTCCGAGTCGTCGGCTAAATTGTCGGTGACGTATTCTTTAACCGTGGCCCAACCTTGTGAAGAAACGACCGGCCAACTTGATCAGCTTCTGCCGCTGTTTGATTTCTGTGCTGGCTTTTTTGAGGGCCTCTCTGGCTGCGTTGACGTCTCCAACGTCTAACGATGCTGAGGCCGAGTCAATTAGGCTGGGGAGCTTTTATCCGTGGCGATACTGGTCCTTGTTACCGTCGCTTTTAAAGTCTGGTGGACTGTCGACGAGGGTACGCTGCCTCTTAAAGGCTAAATCTACTTTACTGTCTATCGAGTTAGCCAGCGATCTGATGACCGATAGTATCTCTTGATTTGCATTATCAGGATTAGGATTCATATTGCACGGAGAACAAAATACGTATGTCAGCGAGATGAGGTTGCTCAACCGAGAATGAAGTTGAATGGGCAACTTAGCGTTTGTAATAAACGGCTTCACAAAGAGTTACGTAACAAAGCGCGCAAGGAATTTGCGCGCTGCACCTGTCTTACGATAACGTAAAGAAAAGTCAGCAGTAGAAATGGGTCCAGATCGTTTGTTTCGGCATCTTTTATGCCGACCATATGAACTATTGGAAGACGACTCCGATTCGGAGAAGCGTACAATTCTTGCTGCTGGAATGTCCCTTTTGGGCGATATAATTGGAACGGATTGAGCAATTGAACTTTTTTTTCATCTAAAAGTAGTTTATTAAATTGATCGACTTGATACTTGGTTGGTAATTTAGATACTAATTACTCGTTTACGAAATTCGCAGTGATGCCATGATGACGTCTTCACCTAATGTTTTTTATCAATTTTCTTAACAGTTTAGATTTTCTTCTAGCAAAATATGACATAAATTCATTGACTTCAAACTAAGGCCAAAAAAAAGCCCCGAATGTTAAATGGCCCCAGACAAAGTTATGTCATGATAACGTCTTAAATGGCAATGTGATGTCACCTTTAAGCGTATATTTAAACATTTGTATGTAAGTGCAATTGATCAGAATTAGGTAAGTATATAAGCAGAGACGACAATGACAGACAACAAATAAAGAATGTCATGATGACATCATCGTGGTCATGAGGCGACATCAAGGGACATATTTTTGATCCTATCTCTGGAAAACAAGAACAACTTAATAAGTTATGGAGCTATATTTTCCTTCTTCCATATGCACGAACATAAAAAATCAATCCCTAGGCTCTGTTTATGGAACAGACCTAGTTCTAGCTTATTTTTACAATTCTTGACAAAATTGGGACGAAGGCAAACTCTGCTATTTATTATTCATGTGATTGTTTTTTGATTACAGGACTGAAACCTACTCTCAACTCACTTCCAGTTAAGTGGAATGATTACTAATTATGCTGAAATTGTGTCTGTGTAGTACCAGCAGAAGTAGATATAGTTGTAGTTGCAACTTACCACAAACAGGACAGCACCTGTCCGGGCTTACTTCCAACAGTTTCCCCTAATAACACAAATAAAACAAATGTACTTAAAACAAACAAATACGACTTACGTTTTAGATGCCGTTGACTCCCAATTCTATATTAAAAATACATTGTCATCAACCGTGGGCATAATTATCTATGTTACTGTTCGTGTCTAATTAAATAGCTTGGTTTGTATAGACAATGCAACAATTTTCAACGTTGGTACTGTTTTGAAAAGCTGAAAAAAGAAATTGACTGGAGCGGGGGTTTGAACCTGCTGAATTTTTTTTGTTTGGTAAATGTTAAAACAAGACAGATTGGTACTGCCTGCTATCGTACACTTACATTCGGACATGTTCGGTTACAGATAACATCCTCTGGTATAATATTTCCATCCTCTCCGCAAATAAGCACAGTACAAGGTCTACCAGTGGGTATGAATTCGCCTTTCTGTGTGATGGAAGTGGACAAAGAAATTTATGTAAGTCAAATTTCCCAGACATTTAGGCATCTGATTTTTCCTTCTGAATGTTCCCGAGACAGGATTGTCGTTTTTACATTTAGCATTAACCCTACCCGCTTTACTCCCAATGATGTTTGACCAACCATGTGGGGTGCTGTGGTCCAGTGGTTACGTTGTTCGACTCATGTGCCGTAGTACATTGGTTCCAATCCTGACCATGGGAACATGGTGCTTGTGCTCTTGAGCAAGGCACTTTAACATTATTGCTTCGTCCTTCGGATGGGACGTGTGTTGTGAAATGCACGTTAGAGAACCCAGTAACACTTATCGCTAAGAGAAGGGGGTTTGCCCTGGTTTTTCTGACAGTGGCTGCAACATGCGCCTCAGCCCCTTAATAAACCATAATGGGTCTCATATTTCTCACTAACTTGATTAACCTTTCTTTAATAATTGACATAATTTCCAGCGCCTTGAGTACCTAGTTATTGGTAGATACGTGCGCAATTGCAATATAAGACTCCGGTATTATTATTATTATTACTAACCGTGTTAATGGGTCGTATGAAGAAAAAAAATAGCATTTGCAATTACTATCAATTTTTATGTATTTACTTGCATCTAAAATGCATAAGCTAAAATCTGAAAGTTTTACTTTTTAGCTTTTGCTAGACTATTGTAGCGTATATTTCGTTTTGTATGAATAAAAAGGAGCACAAAATGCTTTAGATTTCAAGTATTTACTGGTTATTTTTCAAGACTGGGTAAATGCTTCTGCGCATATTTCAATACACAAAAAGCTTTGTATGTGGAATTTTGGTATGATTTTACCAGCTTTCAAACGTGTCTATATTTTTTTTAAAATTTTTATGGAACAGTGACTTTCTCTACCAGGACACTGTGGAGCTTTACAATTTGCATGAATGGTGAAAGTATACTTTCTGTATTCTGCAGCTGGTGAAAATAGTCTTCATAATTTTTGCTGGAGTTGATCAAATTAACTACTTTATGTATCACATTGATTTGGACTGTTACCCTATGTATAAATCCTGTGCCAGTTCGTACACACAACAAAGATCCGATTATTGACAATCATTCATCCACGCACACAATCCAAGAGTAAAAAAGCATTTGCTACCTGTTGTCAAGTGAAAAGAAAAGTTGTATTCATACGAGATTCAAGCATTTGCTTTTCCTTAACCCTTAACTCCCTGGCATGATTTACTAGTAACCAATACCCCCCTAGCAAATTCCAACACCATGGGAAACAACACACACATATTTCCGACTTTGATTCTGGCGGTGTGCCTACCCAATGTAAAAGACTGTCACTTTAGGTGTACTGTAACCAATCCTGACAGATTCCAAAAAAACATGCTGTTGGGCTTATGGGTTGAGTTTTTAATTTTTGCTTAAACTTCTTAGCATTTGCAAGTTTTTATTCATACAACCCGCTGACTGACAAAAGTTAGCATGAGTGTTACTTATATCACGACAAGTGTGGTTAGCACGTGGGAGAGAGGCGCGTTATGTGACAGCCCACGTGCCCAGTGGATGAGGCCTTATGGATCGGTCTATTATTACAGATCTTCCAAAATGGACAGTGTATGAAGTGTACACGGAAACTGTGTAATGTTGAAACAATACGTTCAAAAGATATTACATCTTTTTGTTAACAAACAGTTTTAACAAAAACTGGAATTCACTCACGTTATACTCCTGGTCATTAAATTTGCAGACAGGTGGGGCTGCAAAATTGAGAAAAGGTACAAAGCACAATTATTTTTTCATTGTTGTCAAGAGAAAATATTCATTCTGGGCATGAAAATATTCATTCTGGACAAGAACCAAGTTCTGGATCTTATTTAGTGAGTTGAGAATTGCTGCATTCAAATAAAATTAAAGAGGAAAAATAAAATAAAATGTGCATTACGTCCGTTCCCTGCTGTTGTTGCAGTCACAGTTGTTCCACCTTCTGTGGTAGTTTCTGTGACAGTCACAGTTGTTCCTTCTGGGGTGGTTACTTTCTCAGTCGTAGTAGATTTCACTGTTGTTGGCCCTTAAATAACAATGTGTCAGTCAGAATCAGTGGTTAAGCGCATATTTATTACAATCAAATGTATTAACAGCTGTCAAATTTGGCAAGTCAATTGACCTAGTATAAGATTTTACCCTTTCTAAAATAAGATGACATATAGGTCACCTGCTAACAAACCATTCAGCTTTTTTTATTTCAAGGATATATTCAATAATGATTTAGAATTGACTAGACCTGTGGAAAAATAGGATTATAATACCACTTAAAAAACTCACCCTCTGTTGTCACCTTAGTGGTTTCTTTCACAGTAGTTGATGGGGCTTCGGTAGTTATTAATCCTAACGTGGATGGAAAAAACAAAACGACAACATTACTCAAACTTGCCAACTAAATCAAATGGATTATAAAACTGAGAGATTTAAGAAACTCTGGGGAGATACTGTTGTATCTCCCTTACAGTGCAACTTAATACTGTTTAAGATTCAAAGTTTGGTTACGAAATATTGAGAAGAGTTGAGGGTCAAACTGTGCACCTGTGGTGGGTGGTGCTTGTGTGGCAGTGACTACTGTTGTTGACTCCTCTGTTGTTGTTAACTCAGGAGATGTGGTGATCAACGTTGTGGTTGTCACTTCCTCGGTAGTACTTGGGGTCTCAGTGGTTGTTGGCACAGTGGTTCTTTCTTGAGTTGTTACGATGGTTGTAGTCGCTAATTCCTTCGTAGTAGAAATAACTGCCCGATGAAATAAAAGAGCAAACAAGAATGGGCATAACAGAATGGCAAACAATAAGCATCCTTCCATCATTGGAATTTGAGAAACAGTAGCAAAAATAACACATTTCAAAACAAGAAACAAGAAACCTTCTATTTTCTATATGTTTTAAATGGAAACATGAAATTGCATGTATTTTAGTATTTTCAATATTGGAATTACCTTATTAAGTGTTTATTTCTATTGTAATGCTTGTACAGTACCAGTAGGTGATATAAATGGAAGGCATTTTGAAAGGCATTATTATTATTGTTATTACATATTTAACAATTGTTGCCTCCAGCTATGTGGGATATGCCGTGTTTAACTCCTGAGGGGCGCCCCGAAGGGGTTAAATATCCCACATTGCAGCAGTTAACAATTGTTTTGTTAATATCGTGTATAAGTTGAAAAAAAAAAAATACTGCAAGTGAGGCTTGCGCAATCCCCCTGGCAATCCCACTGGCAGTTTTGTAACGTCAGTGTCCCTAACCAGGCCCGTATTAAGTGCTTCGTAGGCAGGCCCTACTCCGATTTTTTTTTTTATATTTTTATTCTAGACGCTCCGTGGTGCGATTTGAGTCAATTTCTGACCACTTTTTTTTTTTTAAGCACAAGATCATCATTTATACATCATTTTCAAGTTAGGAGTCACTGAATCAGCTATTCGGAGCTATAAAATCAAAATGTAGTCGATTGTTTTATTCGGGGACGAGAATAGTTGGGGGAGGGGAACGACATGTCTCCCGTCCTCCACCGTTCGACGCCCATGAATGGCACCGTGCTTCAGAACGACAGAGTAGGGCGTATATATTTGCCTACATGCTGTACAGCATCAGTTGGTGAAATCGAAAATTCTGAGAGACCCTAAAACCTTATAAAAACTTTTCTCTGTGTGTGGGTGTGTAGGCCTGTGGCACACTGCGGTATTTTCGTAGGCCCCCAAATTTTTCGTAGGCCCTAGGCACAGTGCCTACGTGATAATCTGGGCCTGTCCCTAACCGAAATGAAAGATGTCGATTGTTTGGGCAATAGTGACATTGACCTTTGACCCTGTCGGTCCCAAAACCAATAGGCTTCTTAAGACTATATCAACAGAACTATAGGTCTGATTGTGTTGTAACTTGGTATGTACCTACGCTGGGATGTGTAATACAGGTAATTATCAGCCTAAAACTCAACTTGAACATACATTAACAAAATGTTGAAACAGCCATGTGTTTTTTTTACTGTTGTATGAGCGTTTTTTTTCCACCAACATTTTTGTGTGCATTGCTGTGCAAAAATATTTTATTGTCTCTTGTATTTTGTACGTTGGTCTTCAGGCCACAAGTTGAGATAAATAAAACAATATAAAGAAAGGGAACCGAATTCATTGATAAAAAGATCAAAGCCATTTACAGGTGGTAGTTTCCACCGTGGTCGTTTCGGTTGCTGTCGCCTCAGGGGTGGTGCTAACAACTGTGGTTACTTCCTTGGTTGTGGAGGGCTGAGCTGTGGTTGATGGCACGGCAGTTGTTGACAGCCCAAGGGTAGTTGAAGGGGCCTCTGTGGTAGAGATACGTGTAGTGATCACTTCAGTGGTCGAAAAAACTTCTGCTTTGAAACATTTTTAAAAAAAGTGCAAAGATTTACCTGTCATGTAACTCTTTACATATATTTTGCAGCCATGTTTTACAACTATTCGACATCACAGAATTAACATAGCTTAATTAACTTGTCTTGGACACTGAGTAGATTTAAATTTTGGTGAGGATTTGCTGATCAATTCAGTTCCCAAAGGATGGAAGGATGACATGCAAATTAGCCATTATCAATTTCTGTCTTTGATTTCAATAAGATATGATCGTTATTCAACATACCAGTGGTAGATTCCTGTGTTGTCCCTATGGTCGTGGTTTCTTCCTCAGTTGTAGATTCAGGGGAAGTAGTAGAAACAACTATGGTGGTCTTTTTCTCAGTAGTTGTTGGGGCCGTAGAAGTTGAAGGGATTGTGGTGGCAATTTGAGAAGTCGTTTTGGTTGTTGTTTTTTCTGTTGTAGAGGCAACTTTAGTTGACGAGAATGCAAAAAGTATTGGTTATATAAATGATGTGTTTAACCTCTTCAAATTTCTCAGGTTTTGAACATTTAAGTGCATTTTATTCCAGGATGCAACAGGCCCTTGAATTGTTTTGGCTTAGGTTACTGGATATGCTGTTTAAAGATTGGTAAAGATAATCTTATCGATTCCTGGCACAAGACAGTAAGATAAAAGCTGGTCCTTATTGCTTACAGTAAGAAAAATATAAATGTAGCATTTTTAAGGGAACTTTGTGAAATTAAGCTTGAATAACTGATTACAGCTCTGACAGTCTAAAATAAACATTACCTGTGGTTGACTTCACCGTTGTGGTCTGTGTTGTAGTTGACTCAGGTGTTGTGCTCACAACAGTTGTGGTGATTTCCTCTGTGGTGGATGGAGGAGCTGTGGTGGATGGAGCTTCAGTGGTGGATACACGGACTGTGGTTGTCTCAGTTGTTGTGGGTGCCGCTGCACAAAAAGATACCAAGCATATAAACATATCAGCATTTAAATCAAACCAGCAAAGCCATGAAAAAAACAAGATTTAACTGAACAGTTTCAAATTCAAGTACTTTGAACTAGAAATAAACAGAAAAGAAAATGGGGATGCTTATGTTAAATGTCATTTATGCAGATATAGTTGCCAAAGTTTGTTTGTCGGGGCCTATTATATAACTGACGTACAGATCCTTGTCATTTGATTTTTTGGAACTTACATCACGCAACATTTGCTATTGCTCCCATTCACGCCGGGGCTCAAACAGTCCCATTGGCCCATGGGGAATGCGAAATACTATTCAGCAGTTAGGATCATATATTCTTGTTCCATGACGCGGTATTTGTGTGCAAAATTCATGCTGATGTGCACGTTCAACAATGCACGTAGCGGGTACTGTTCCAAAGAGCCAGTGCTATACAGAGTTGGGTTCTAACATTTTCATGATAGGGTGATTTGGAAGAGAGAAATACAATTTCCACCAATTTTGTATTGAAATAAAATTTCAAATATATCAAATGACAAGGATCTATATGCCATTAAATAAAACAAATATTGAGTGGCTTTAAATTGTGAAATGGGAGGAAAAGTTTTGCTCAGTAGATTTTATCCCCATTTCACTCTGAGCCACTCAATATTTGTATACTATTTAATACCTGTCGTGCCTGCCAATGTAGTTACCAACACAGTGGTCAACTCCTCTGTGGTTGTTTGCTGTGGTGTAGTAGAGGTCACAGCAATGGTGGTAAGTTCTGCAGTTGTCAACCCTGCGGTTGTGGTTACTTCACGAGTCGTAGATGCTCTCGTAGTTTCCATCTCTGTAATAATTAGACAGATAGTGCTTCATTAAGTTATCACCTCCCTTATAAATATAATTCTAATGATACCTCCTTTCCAATGAACACAACACCAATTAATATACACCATATTACTATAGTATAGGATATGGCTTGCCAAGGGGCAGTCAACCAGTTGGAGCTGGCTCTTTAATTGTTTAATTACAAAACACAGTAACACACTCCTCGAAAACCCCACTGGATTAAAAACCAGGGATAAAAACTCCATGAGCAAAAACTCTGGAAAACCTTGTAGCTGCCAGCAAATAAAACATTTCTAACGTTTACATAAAGCTATTTTTTTTAAGCTGAACCATTTAAAATTGCTCTAGACTAAACTGACGTCGCAAGCTATAGAGTGATCTCACCACACCATCGCCTCAGTTATACGCATTCTTTCCTATGTAACTTTGACACGCCCTTTCTAACCCTTACTTAACAGCGCCTCAGAATTTATTCCTCAAACGATTAGACAAATTTTGCCTGCTCTGCTCCCTTTGCTTTGCATCCGGGAGGGGAGGGGAGGGGGTAGTCAAAGGAAAAAAAATACATGTGGTCCAGCAATTCCTCAGCCATGTTGTTTTTTGTTTAATATTACCTGTTGTGGACTGAACAGTTGTTCTCTCTTCCGTAGTTGATTCAGGAGTAGTGGTAACAACTGTTGTGTATACTTCTTCAGTGGTTGTTGGCTGGGCAGTGGTAGAGGGTTCCTTGGTGGTTATAACATGTGTGGTTGTCCTTTCAGTTGTAGTTGGTGGAACCTCTGTGGATATCAAAGATATAACAAGAAGCTCATAATCAACTTGTGTATCCTCATTTTGGATTCAATTTGTTCATCAATTTCTGCTGATCTGTGCAAACTCTCTATACTAGTAAGACTCGGACAAAGGCTCAACAATAACAGTTGATCGAAGTTAACTATAGGCCTACCCACCAGTTGTGGAGGCTTCTGTGGTGCTAACGACTGTTGTGACCTTCTCAGTGGTTGATACTTCTGGAGTGGTGCTTACCACAGTTGTGGTGGCAACCTCCTCAGTTGTTGATGGCACACCAGTTGTTGATGGTACTGTGGTGGTTCGGACTGTACTAACAATTGTTGTAGATTCTGTGGGTTGTACTTGTGATAAACAAAGGAAAGAATATGACCAACTTGCATAATAGAGGCTGGTAGTAAAGAAAGATGGCATCTTATGCACGACCCATTGCATCTTATGCTTCGCCCCATGTCAGCCCCATGTCAGTACGCCCCATTTCCACATCACGCCCCATTTCCACATCACCCCTTTACCGCTTCACCCCGCTGCCACTTCGTCCCACTTCACCCTATTGACACTTCACCCCATTGCTTTTCTAGTTTCAATCTAATTTTTGCAAATAAATTGTAAGATTTTTCAAATATTGGTTGAAACTAAATGTTTTCTTAGAGGGCTGTGCAAAACGTGCTTGATGTCTTAAACGTTTGTTGTGAGTTTTAATTGATTAACATTCTTAGGCATATTGATATAAAATATGAAGCTGAAAGAATTTTCAGGAAAACAACAGAAAAATACTCAAAGAGGCCTAGTTAAAAATGGCTGAAAATGTACCGAAAGGAGAAAGAGCCAAGTAAGAACCTTGTAACCAAAACGATCAGGCACCTGGCACGTGCCGCAGTTGTAGCACAATCAGTGTGGATGCAGTTCTGAAAATAACCCTGCACCAACACCTGACTGTACTCAGCTACTACAAAAATAGTGATGACACTACAACCTCAAACTCCAACATAAAGCTTTAAGTATTTATCTTAAGAACTCAAGATTTTAAAAACATTTCATGCGTAAAAATATTTCGCATGTTTTCATGCGACTGTAACTTGTTTTTGATTTATTTATTTGTGGTTTAAGTTTTTAAACCTTAATGTCACTGTTTTTGACACTCAGTGTGCAGAATTGTATATATTTTCTTATCATGGGGAATAATAAATTAATTGAAATGAATTGAAAAGGATTAAGCCTAGGACTCAAAAATTAAATGAAAAATGAAACACACAAAGCATGTGCTATGTATTATAAAGCTTCACTTCCAAGATGATTTGAACTTCTAATTCTGAGGGAAGCTGCAAGGGGCAAAATGGTGATTTATGAAGTTGTGATGAGGCAAAATGGTATGAGGCACTTCCAAGTGGTAATGGGGCAAAGTTGCAATAAGGCGAAATGGTAATGATGTGAACTGATTGGAGGAAAAGTTACATGTGGTGAACTGGTATTGGGACGAAGTGACAGACACCCTGTTAAGACAGGTCTGCTGGGGTAAAGACGTTTTTTCAATTTGTAAACTAAAAACAAAACAAAAACAAAATGGTTTCAGAAAACCTAAGTTTAATTTGGGACTAAGTTGTGATATTTACAATTAAGCTTGTGTTTTTGCCTTTCATCAATGTCATTTCATAAGCACTGTATACAGAGTGATGTCCAAGCGCTTGTGAGTTTACAAGCTTACTGGAGTGGGAATCGAGCTAGTGAACTCCTGCCTGCTTAGTTCTAAAGGCAAAGCATGCAAACTTCCTTAATATGTCTACATAAAGTCCAGTACGAATTGATATAAAAAAACTTCCCAACCCCAAAATAAAATAAACAGCCTTTTTTTTCTCTCTTAAAACATATATATATTTGTTAAGCTCTCAAAATTGTCCATTTTGCAAAAGAAATGTCCAATGACCGAATTACTCGTGCCAAAGTTGGAATAATGTGCCAAAGTTGGAATAATGCTTAACCAATATAGACTCCATTAACCAACATGAAACGTATGTCGCAACTTGTTACTTGCATAAAAGTATGTATCTACATGACCCCAGACTCAGTTTTTTCTCACATTTTAACACATTGATATTATTTAACAGCCAAACAACATACATTCCCTATTAGCTTTCTTATTATAGTATCTCTTTAACGATTTGGATGTAATTTATGCTTTAATAAAGCAAATATGAATATAAAGTGCACACTATCCTAGCAGATGATGTAAGGATCGAGAACAACAAACAAGTATGTCATTTGATTCCAACTAAACAAGCCTTCTGGTATGTTGTGTATTGAACACGAGGCCAATTACCATCCTTACATATTGGAAAATAAAAGTACCTGTGGTTGACTTCACTGTTGTGGTCTGTGTTGTAGTTGACTCAGGTGTTGTGCTCACAACAGTTGTGGTGATTTCCTCTGTGGTGGATGGAGGAGCTGTGGTGGATGGAGCTTCAGTGGTGGATACACGGACTGTGGTTGTCTCAGTTGTTGTGGGTGCCGCTGCACGAAAAAGATACCAAGCATATAAACATATCATAGCCACTCACTGTTACCCTCAAAAGGCCTAACACTTTTTAATGTTTACACAAAATATACAATATATGACATGAATTCCATAAAAAAATCACATTACTTTTAACGTCTCAAAGAAACTTATTTCTGTAACACACTCAAAAAGTGACTTTTTAAAAACTGTTAAAAACAATAAATACATCAACTAGAAGTGTATGCCTGTCGAAAACAGAACATACAGCTTTTCCACTACTTGATTGAATAAAAAATATTTTGCTTTGTGTTGAAATTCAATAATTTGGTCCGTTCGAGATGGCATAAGTAGGAAAGCCACCACCATCAACTGAAAATTTAATGTCATGATGACATCATTTCAGATTTTCAATGTTTTTATCAATATCTACCTACCCACCAAGCTCCATGACGATCGGACATACCCTTATATGTGAATCAAAAATCACGATTTTGATGACGTCATGATGACGTCACACATTTTACGAAATTTTGTGTATCTATCTATGACTTAACAAACCTTTTACAAAGAGAATGTTGAATTTACCATGTTCCGTTGATGAGATATGACTAAAAGGTCCAAAATGGAATAATTCATATAAAATCACATGATGACGTCATCGTGACGTCACTGCAATTTTTGTCTATAACATGTCCCGGAATACATGCATACCAAGTTAGAACCAAATCGGACTTGCGGTTCTGTAGATATAGGGCCTTAAAGTATGCATTTTTAGGATGACGTCACGTGACACGTGATGGTGTCATGATGATGTCATGATTCAGCATACATCTTCAGATGGTGGTCTAAGTATGTGCCAGGTTTGAAGTCGATTGGATTTGAAAAAAGTCCAAAAGTGCCCTGTAGAACGAAAATATGTGTTATCCTATGGGAAAAAAAGTGGAAGAAAAAAAGAGAAAAAAAAAATTACAAAAACAAGAGCTGTTTCGGTGTGTACACCGAAACAGCCAAATATTTTACCACACTCCCTACAATGGCACACCAATCAAATAAAAGGTCTTGTTGTCCCCTCTTATTTGATACCACATTTGAGGTTGAGATGCTTGTAGTTCTGAAGATTAAATAAATTTTTCGCGCAGAATTACCCAACTATTGCTATGTTCTTCAGGAAGCACGGATATCGGCCTAAATAGCCGTTTGATCGGTTTGTCTGCATACTGACTCGCACTGACCACAAGGTGACCATTGCTCCCAAATCCACTAAACTGCTTAAGTGCTACGGGTATGGGCTGAGCATGTACAGTAATTGATGAAAGAAATATTCAAATCTGGTGAAGAATATTGGCTAGAAAAAGCGTTTACCTGTTTCAATAAAATGACCCCTACTGACCATTCAGGCTTGGTCCAAATATACAACTGACCAACATTGACATTTGTTGGGTACTGTGGGAAAAGAAGCATTTTGCATTTTAACAAAAGTGACCACTAGTGACCATGACTCAGGTCAAGAAAGATACTATCCAAATTTGGCTGGTATCGGCCACGATATTTGGCAGATATAGCAAAATGACCACTGAGTGACCACTACCTGAAACATACTAAAATGCTACATGGGGTATGGGCTAAGCATGTAACTGACAAAAAAAATGTTCAATCAGGTGAAGAATTTTGGCAAAAAAGCGTTCGACCTGTTTCAGTAAAATGACCTCTACTGACCATTAGGTGACCTTTGGCCAAATTCTGTGAACAACCCATATGAGGCTTGGTCCACAGATGTAACTGACCGAGTTTGACATTAATTGGGTCAATACTGTGCAAGAAGCATTTTGTATTTTTGAAGAAAATGACCACCAGTGACCACTAGGTGACCATTGACCTCAAATGCTGGTCAATTAAGGTAGAACTAGGGTCAAGGAAGATCCTGTCCAAAATTGGCTGATATCAGCCAATGAATTTGGCAGATATAGCATTTTTTGTGTGAGCATTTGCCCAAGGAAAGAAAGAAAGAGCTAATGTGCTTCACGAAGCACGGATATCAGCCTAAATAGGCTTTTGAAAGGTTTGTCTGCACATCTGTTCCTTACTCTATGGTCTGGAGTGACTCGCGAGCACTGTCAAAAATGCTTGGAATTTAACCAACAACATTTGACATTCAGTCCGCCGAAACATTACATAAAATAGCCGCCGAGACAATACATGAAACAGTAGTTAATGCCTGTAGATGAATCTGCATTAAACATTAAAAATTAAGCACAGCAATAGTGTTGTTTATTGGCCTCTGTGTTTCCTGAATACGCGGCGGAATATCTGGCCGAATACACGACAACCTTTACGCAGTCAAGGAAGATCCTGTCCAAATTTGGCTGAAATCGGCCACCAAATTCGGCAGATTTTAGCAAAATGACCACAGAGTTAACAAAACTTGCCATATCCGTGTTTCCCACATTACACATAGTGTATGCTAGCCAAGCAAATAACAAAACCTGTCTTATCTTCAAGTAAACTTAAATCCTCCATCCTGATTGGTCGATCCATGGCAACAAGCCATGCTACATATAACCATGTAGCATGGCCACGGTCCATACCGCACTCCGCATATTGCGCTGTTCCAAGATGCGAGCGACATTCCAGCTGCATATGCTAAACTGCTGAATGTACGTGTAAAGCGTGCTCGTTCCAACTGTACTGTGCGTCAAGTTCACTTGAAGATAAATTCGTTATCATGCTTGCGCTCCTGGAACACGGAAAATGTAGTGCGTCTGTGTCCCACATACCACTCGGCCTTTGGCCTCGTGGTATGTTACGGACACAGACGCACTACATTATTCCGTGTTCCACTCGCGCTCGCGGGATAACTTATAATATCTATGTTTCTGACATTGCACATATTGCAAGCGAATCATGCTGATAACAAAACCTGCCATATCTGTGTATCACATTGCACGTAGTGTATGCTAACCAAGTTTATCAAACAAAACTTGCCATAACTCCATTTCCTCGAATACACATAATGCATGCGAACTGGCATCGTACCAAGCCGATAACAAAACTGTGTTTCCTCGTTGCACGTAGTGTTTGACAATCGGCTGACGAAATGACCCCTCCTCACCATTAGGTGACCATTGGCCAAATTCTGTGAACAACCCATATGAGGCTTGGTCCACAGAGGCAACTGAGCAAGTTTGACACTAATTGGGTCAAGACTGTGGGAGAAGAAGCATTTTATATGTTTGAAGAAAGTGACCACTAGGTGACCATTAACCTCACATGCTGGTCACTTAAGATAGAACTCGGTTCAAGGAAGATCATGTCCAAATTTGGCTGAAATCTGCCAAGGAATTTGGCAGATGTAGCACTTTATTTTTGGTCAAGCAACCGTTTGCCCGAAGAAAGAAAGAAAGAAACGCGACGATCACATTATATCAGCGTGCTTCGCACGGCTGATATAAATATCAAAATCTGTTTCTGAAGACATACCCTTTTTTGGCTGGTGATGGGAAATTAATATCTCTTTGGTTGAAACCGGTTTATGACATGATGACCTTAAAAATGTACTTTTCAAAGTCTTATATTTACAGAACTACAAGTCTGGCTAGGTTAAAACTTTGTAGCACATAGACAGGGACTTCATGTGAAAACTAAGGTCATGTCATGATGACAATAGCTTGTTATTGTCTATAGAATTTTGACCCCCCCCCATCTTATAAGTACATCTCGAGCATGTCAATTCTTTTAATTAAAAATTCCTCTTTTGTAGTAGGTTCAGTAGGTCATAGATATGCACAAAATTGCGAGAAATACGTGATGTTAATATAATTTCACCAAAATCATATAAGGGAAGGTGAGATTGTTATGAAACTTAGTTTGTAATTAATGTTATTAGCATGCAAAACACAAAGCGATATCAAAATGATTTGAAGACTGATTGTTTTTGTGAATTTTCTTTTTAATTTGGATACAAAATTGACACTGTCTGTAATTGGATGGACTTTGAACTTGGTATCTAGAGACAAAGACAACCTAGTACAAGAGTGCATCAACAAGTGACGTCATGATGAGGCAAGACATGAGCTTAAATATGCATTACGGACAGAAAACATTTCTAATTTTTCCATCTTCTCACTAAATTTTTTATATATTAGCAAATTTTTCTTTTCTTTTTTGTTTGCTTTGTAGAAGACTAGAATTCAAAATGTTTTCAATTCATGTCAAATAGCCAAGCACCATCAAAATAATTCTCTGAAGATTTGGATTGATTCTTGCGGTTCAGCCTTAATAAAATTCCACACTACACAGTCCGTCTCTACCTGTTGTACTTTCTTCAGTGGTGCTCAGTACTGTAGTCGTCTCTTCAACTGTAGTTGACTCTGGAGTAGTTGTGTACACAACAGTGGTTGTCACCTCCTCAGTAGTTGATGGTGCCTCAGTAGTTGATGGTACAGTTGAAGTAACGGTAGTACTCACAACAGTGGTTCTAGCTTCTGTTGTTGAGGCTTCTGTTTATGGTCAAGTTATACTATTTCAATGCTGATTCATTTAGAACAGGCTGTATCAACTTGAGAACAATCAACCATTTCACCTTGCATGTAAACTGTAGGCCTACCCTGTGCAGGTATATAGTGTACTCTGTTCTATATTCATGTACTCTGTACATGGCCATGTATGTTGACATGTATATGTCCACATATTAAAGATATACACAATGTAGTCCATCATTTGTAATTTGTGCATTTTGTTCGTTTGAAGCAACAAAAGTGCTCAAAATCTAATGAAGGATACTGAACAACTAACCTAATGAAGTTTCAGCTCAGCTTCAGCTGTATATTCCGAGAAAAACAGCATTCTAGGATCTCAATTTTAAATCAAAAGTTGCTGAATCATGTTTTTAATTGTTTTGAATTGCAGCTATGCGCGATGTCGCACACTGATCCGACGAATTATAGCAACTGCGCGCGCCTGTGCGTCGTGCCAATGCTTGCGCGCGCTGCACCCAATAACAAAACGAACTACTAATTTAAATTTTTCTACGGTGCGTCTTAAGATGCACCATTGGAAAGACCTTCTTTCGTTGATCACTTCAAAATGATAGCTTGCCAGAAAGATTAATTTCACAGGAGGAGTTTAGTCCTTTTACTTTCTTTCAACCAAGTATGTTTCTCAACGATAATACGCCAGTTACTTTTTCGGATGGCTGAAAATGATGGACTATATCTTTAAAGCATATGTAGATTGAACATGAATTAAACTTGAATGTCATCAGTAATTTGGAGAAAACATATGGAATTCTTGCACTTACTAGAGGACTTTTATCCTTGCTTTGTGGTCAATAAACAGATCAATTCACTCTCAGAAAGTGTGAGGCTAATTATTTCATGTGACATATGAACATTTTCTGCCCTTTGTCAACTTTTATAAACACCATTTTGGCAATTTGATATTGTTTGTTTACAAGTACATGTGTATTAAATCCCAACTGGATAAATAACCCCTTAAATTCCCTATTCATAGTTGTGAATTTATACTTTTTCAAGTAAGGTATTTTGAATTATCAACAATTAGGAAAGTCAGGTTTGCCAGCATACAACACTAAAAATCCTGTTTTGTAGGTGCTTGCTAAAGCGAGACGAATGGGAAGTAGGGGGTGCAGGATTCACATTATAACAATGACACAGAGAGAATCTGAAACAGTCTCTGTAACCAGTTGACCCTTAGGCTGCCAATTCAAAAGTATAAAAACTCTAACCTGTTGTAGACTCAACTGTGGTGACTTCCTTTGTGGTAGACTCAGGGGTAGTGGTCACAACTGTTGTTACCTCCTTGGTTGTTGAAGGTGGGGCAGTAGTTGAAGGTGGGGCAGTTGTTGAAGGTGGGGCAGTTGTTGAAGGTGGGGCAGTTGTTGAAGGTGGGGCAGTTGTTGATGGTGGGGCAGTTGTTGAAGGTGGAGCAGTAGTTGAAGGTGGAGAAGTCGTTGAAGGTGGGGCAGTTGTTGAAGGTGGGGCAGTTGTTGAGGGAGCCTCAGTAGTTGTCACACGAGTAGTTGACTTCTCCGTTGTACTTGGAGGACCTATAAGATACAGTCCACAAAGTTTCAATTTGAGTTTGGTGAAAACAAAATAATCATTTGCTCTTTGCTGATCTTTATTTCAATGAGTAACTTATTTTCTATTCACTATCCAGGTCTAAAAGAAAAAAAAAAATGTCACAATGTATCCTTATCAAGGTCATAATATATAACAAATCTTGAACCTTCAAATTCATGGAAGCACTTGGTAAAAGAGACTTATTGTTCTTGAATTACCTGTTGCACTTTCTTCAGTGGTGCTCAGTACTGTAGTTGTCTCTTCAATTGTAGTTGACTCTGGAGTAGTTGTGTACACAACAGTGGTTGTCACCTGCTCAGTAGTTGATGGTGCCTCAGTAGTTGATGGTACAGTAGAAGTAACAGTAGTACTCACAACAGTGGTTCTAGCCTCTGTCGTGGAGGCTTCTGTTATTGCACAATTGACAAAATGTTTGTCACTTTTAATATAGTATAGTATAAAAGCAATATAATATAGTAAAAGTATAATAAACATAAAATATAATAAGCTATTAATATTCACCATCTCCTTTCAGTGTTTTTTTGTCCATGAAAATTGTGGTACAGATCAAATCCAGCAAATTCTTGTCATATTTTAGGCATTTCAGTACCTTTATTGAATGTTTTATCTTATAATAGATTAATATAATTTAAGCATCTATATATAAATGTTCCGTAAAAATAAATGTCTGGGAAAGTATATTCAACCTTGAGGGCTAAGTAGCCCTTTGAGGGGTAAGTAGCCCTCAAATTGCCAACAAATGTCAAGTCATTCAATCCTCAAACTTCCCCAAACAGCTCTAGCACTCAAAAGTTTTATTGATTTATGGAGTAAATACAATGTAATACAATTTCATACAAGTGCTAAAGGGTTCAATTCTAGAAAAATGCTCACAGCCAAATAGCTATGCTTTGACATGCTCAATAGGTGGAGGAACCAAGATTGTCAGCTGCTTGCCAAAGAGGGCATGTCAGGCTCCAAGACCCAAGCGGAATTCAAACTCACAAACCAGACACTAACATGGAATGAACAAAAACATTATGTCCAACCATTCAAACATCAGACCCAAACGTCACATGATGTTATATCTAACCTGTTGTAGACTCAACTGTGGTGACTTCCTTTGTGGTAGATTCAGGGGTAGTAGTCACAACTGTTGTTACCTCCTTGGTTGTTGAAGGTGCGGCAGTTGTTGAAGGTGGGGCAGTTGTTGAAGGGGCCTCTGTAGTTGTCACACGAGTAGTTGTCCTCTCTGTGGTACTTGGAGGAACTAGAAAAGATCACAATTTCATTCATGCTTAGCACACATATTTTCACAGTGGCCATTTAGTTAGTGCGCATGCAAGGTACTTAGTTACACGTAGCAACCAGAGATCTTAGGTTTTGCGCGGTTTGTGTGAAAACATTGTTGACATTTTTTTCTGGATAAATTACATGAAAAGTCAGGAGAGAATGGTTCAGTACTCAGTGTACATTTTATATTTGTAAGCAAATTCAGACTTTAGTTGTGAATCGTTTTTTAATTTCAAAGCGATTCGACTTGAAAATGTTGCATTGATGACCCACTTATTTCAATGTCCTGTTCAAGTTTTGTAAAAAAAAAATAATAGGTGGTGCAAATTTACTCAATTTTCTACATGAGAATCATTTTTGTAAGTTGTGGTTCCCTCATGAATTAAGAGTCAAGGACCTCTTACAGCCATATTTCATATAGTGAATGAAATGCATTTGGAGGTTTTTGTGAGAGGCGAGTTTTCTTTTGAGGTTGATTTTTGATACATTATCGGTTGATACAGTATCCGTTCCGTGGTGATACATTATCGGATACACTTATTTTGTAGTTACATTATCCGTCGACACGTGATACATTATCGGATACAAATTTTACTACACTATCAGTCAATTTTTGGTACATTATCGGTTAGTAATACAATATCGGTCAATTTGTGATACATTATCGGTTGGTGATACGTTATCAGTTGGTTACTACATTATCAGTTGTAACACACCCCTCAAGCATTATTATGGTATGTCCAGTCTCGCGAGTGTTGTAAAAAACTCCTTATAAATTACGGAGATTGGCGTGCGCATCACACGACACACGCACTAGCGACGTGGCTCATAACGCAGCTGTGCTGGTGTATTGTAAATTTAGGACTACGAAATTCTGACTCACCGGTAGTATTACACATGCCTACACGTATGTGAGCAAAATTGTGAACCTTCAACAGATAAAACGGTAAAGCACCAGATTTCATACGAGTCCATATTTTACGTGACTAGTGTTTAACACCAGCCAGCCATGTCTTTATTAACCGTTGAAGACCGACCACGTGACATACTCTCGACCAAGAGGAATGGGGTAAACTGTCTTAGGTATTTATGAATATAAATTACATCTTGCACCTTCAAATTCATGGAAGCACTTGGTAAAAGAGAATTATTGGTCTTGAATTACCAGTTGTACTTTCTTCAGTGGTGCTCAGTACTGTAGTCGTCTCTTCAACAGTAGTTGACTCTGGAGTAGTTGTGTACACAACAGTGGTTGTCACCTCCTCAGTAGTTGACGGTGCCTCAGTAGTGGATGGTACAGTAGAAGTAACAGTAGTACTCACAACAGTGGTTCTAGCCTCTGTCGTGGAGGTTTCTGTTGTTGGGAAAATGATCAAATGTTTCTCACTTGTAATCGTTAAAAGTATAAAAGACAAGTTTCTTGCATATAATAAGTTATTAATTTTACCAATTTCTTTTCTGTATGTTTTTTTCCCTGGACGATTGTAATGCAGATCGTTCCAGGGAGTTCTCCCAATATTTTAGGCATTTTCATTTCTTTTTTTAATGTTTTATCTTCAGCATTTGTATGTTAACGTGCTGTAATATATGTCTGGGACAGTAGGTATAACCCACTTAGCCAACAAATGTCAAGTAATTCAATCCTCAAATTTCCCCAAACATCCCTAGCACTCAACAGTTTTATTGATTTATGGAGTAAATACAATGTAATACAATTTCATACAAGTGCTAAAGGGTTCACTTCCCTACTCGTAAGGGCAGGCTTCAATAATGACTGTTCGCGAGGTCAGCGAAATTCGCGAACTAATTTTGATCCCAAGTTACGAGTGAACATCGAGCTCTGGAGGTTCATTTGCATCGCATGACAATGCGCCTTTGTTATGCTAAAACTATGCTCATATACTCCAGCTGCTGAGTTTGCGAAGTGGGCGAACCTATCGTATGCGTAGTTCGCGTAACAAGCTACCGGTCAGTGCTCCAGTAATATTCAGGCTTTGTTGCGTCGGCGGTATTTGTTATTAAACCAGGAGCAAGGTGCAGATTTCCGACACATCGTTTGTTACAGATTGACAAGTGGAAATCAACTTCCTGAAATCGGAATGAAAATTCCTTACCGCAAATTTCTTGACCCTTAGGCAATATTTTAACTTCACACCCTGCGGTATTCATCAAGTACAAAGACTGCAAAAATGTATTGTCAGGAAGCATTTTCCCTCCAAATACAATCTAATTTATTTGTACATGAACTGCACTTTTATATATAATCAAGCATCGATGTCGTGAAAAGTGTACTATCCATGGCTTCTGATTTCCACATTCTATATAACTTATTTATTGGAAATGTCTGCATGTAGTCCTTTCTATTTTCCTTCGTAATGTAGAATTAGTGAAGAAATGTACATATAATACGTTTATCAATAAAACAACTTCAAGTTAATTGCTCTCGATCCCCCCGGCCGTGCTCAGAGTTTCACCTCAAAAATATATACTTCCGTCTTTTTTGAAATGCATTTTTTTAGCAGTACAAAACAAATTCACTTTAGAAGGAGGTATCAATATAAATTTTATTTTAATGCACCCAAACCAAATATTGGAGCCGAACAATACTTCACTTTTATGCGTAATGACTGCAAAAGCAATTAAAACATCAACCGTTATTTTAGAGGGATATTAAACAATGTCCAACTAGGATGGAATAAATCATTTCCCGTTTCTTCAAAACCGTATGAACATTTTGTTACAGAATTGGAAAGAAAATGTAATAGCAATAAACTGAAGAGAACAGGTAAATCAACTTCCACCATGCAATTTAGAAACTGTATCATGAATATTTAGGAAGCTGACACACGTCACTAGATATCCTTGACAATAATGTTACTATGTTTATGCCTTGCACTAGTCAACCTATATATGGGATGTTTGGGCGGGTCTTATTGCCATCAGTTAACTCCAGTTTGGCGGGAACGTTTTCACAGCTCATCGCATCGTCATGACGATCTACCTGTCTGTCTTGTACTAGACAATTCCCAGGCTCTTGTTTTGGCAAGAAGCCAAACCAACCATACCCTTTTCGCGCCAGGCATTGTTTGGAGTTGCCGGCGGCTGTTTTACTGTGCAGGCTGTTGGGCTCACGAACCACTTGCTCAGCTGTGCTGCCGTCGTGATACCTGCTTCATTATATTGCAATATGGATTCTACTCGCCATGAAATTCTAAAGTATTTTTTATTAGTTTACCATAACTAAGTTATCGGTAGGTATTATTGTGATTCATCTTTTTTTTTTCTTCACTGTGTTCGGGTGATTTGATGACGCTGAAATAACCAAATGTTCTTCTGTTCGACGCTTTCAAATTACGGGGGATTTTGCCAGCTCATTAATTAGTTTTGTTAAAATGTGTAATTGTGCATTTTTTATGTCGTATATCAGCCAACTTTCATCAAAGCTGCAGTCCCTGTCTGGAACAGACTGAGAATGTGCAGTTGGAGAGGTTAAAATCAGAGAATGTTGGTGTTAAAAAGGCACCAGTGCTTCGCGAGACCCATCGAGACCCATTTAGCTGTACTCTTGCGTATTTCCACTACTTTGACTATTATTCATCTAAGCATTTTATATTAAACAAAATTCAACATAATAGATCGGCCTGTATTTGCTTTTGGATAGGGAAATTATGAAACTAAACCTAAAAAATGGTGCTCAGTTTTTATTCTTGTATTAATTTTTTCTGGAAATTAATATTATGTCATGCTGTCTGGGTCATTTTAGAAACTACGAGAATGCTTTAACTTGTCACGGCTTGTATGCTACACTTTCCTACAGAAGGATAATTGGGGATCTATGATTTGCATTCTGATGGACCTGATTGGCGTATGTAACACTATTAAACACCTGTCGCTAAAAAAATGCAAACAATTTAATCTTTAATACACTGATTACAAAATACGTGATGGCAAAATTGCCCACACACTATCACAAAACGAGGCATTTAACATTTAAACTCGGACAGCTTAGAAATGCAATGTGTATTGCTGGGGACGGTTTTGAATATAAATGCATATTACAATGTTATTCTCGTCAAATAATCTCTATTAGGGTCTGTGCATTTCTAATATGCTTAATTGTTCTTGTACACTTATTAGGAAATAAAGCTTAAATTAGTATGTTAAGGACTCCGTTTCATTATGAGAACGAATAGACTCCTATAATAATATGTTTGTTTTAGGATCTAAACTTTTGGCTATACATGTATATCGTCATAGTTCGCCAAGATAATGTTGAATATCAACTGGCTTAATTTTGTGGGAATATGGCATGTTATTTATGGAGGGAAATAAAATATAAGGAGTGTCCTAAAGTATAATTATTACAATATACACAATTACCTTAAATTGTATGATAATTGATATACATGAACATTGAAGCCAGCAAAAAAGTAACTCATCACTCTCCGAGTCTCTCCACAATTTCATCAAGTGCAACACTGCCCGGCGCTGTTGGCCCATATTCAGGAGTGTTGGGCAGTACCACAAGACAAGAGGAGACAAGTACATGTATTCGCATAATTGTGATGGCAACGGAAGGCAAAGCAAATCGTCATGTTTCCCTGAAGAGTTGGTCTGTACTGCTGCTCGGCAAAATGAGTACATCAGCAAGTTCTTGATATGTAGCTCTGTTCCTCGTTTACGATATGAAGGGCTCAGCAAAGAAGGCAAAATTCTGCACCTCATTCGCGTCATTTCTCACTGGACACGATGCCTCTTTGCCGCATATGTTCGAGAACAAGTACATGCACTGGCAGTCATCGTGTTCCCAGAATTGATAGGTACTCAATGCGGGCATTGTTCGGCCCCCATATCGGGAGCTGACTATTTCTCAGTCATTGCGTGCTAGCTACGATTTCATGCTCATGGGAAAGTCCTGCATTATTTACAACGGCTGTTTCATGTATATGTATTATATTATTCATATAATCAGACTGCGTTTTTTTTTTATTAAGGCCGACAGTATAAATGAAATAAACTAATAAAAAAGGACAAACATTGTTTTCACAATAAATAATGTTACTAAATATGGATAAGTACCTTTGAAAAAGCTACTTTTACAATTACTTTCGTGGATTTCATGAGTGAGTGGTTTTTTTTTTTCAACATCACTCTATGCCGTTCGTCAAAGATATATTTGATATAATCAATCATTCGATTGCGTTACCTTATCACTGCATAAAGGTTATTGTCGATTTTTTAGAAACAATTAAATAGCAACTTTTTAACCTGATTTGTGATCCATTTTTCCGGCAAAAAAAAACCTTTCAAAATGGTCTCAATTAATGGCCAACTGCCCCTTTGTTCCACCATTTTTCAGACTGTACCCGCCCGCCGTCTGGTTGGATCAGCTTCTGGACGGAAGTTCCAGCAATCCGGACTGCATGGCTTCCCTGCACTCAATATTTTGAACCAGCGGAATGGACTTACCTGTTTCGGTTCATTTCTTCAACCATGTTTTATTAGCATAATACAAGATTTTAAGTTCCAGCATAATTTATATCATCGTCAAAAACTAATCACAATATTATATTAAACTGAAGAGAATCTTTTTTTTTTCTACGTCACCGTCAGCATTCGGTGTGAATCCTCAATCATTTTTTACAACGTGTTTTTACATTCAGTTTTTCCCTACAATCGTGTTTTCTTCAACTAAATTTTCAACAGGCTAGTGCTTGCGCTATATTTCACCGAAAAATATTAGGAAGTTGTCCCAATATCCGAAAATGTTTTTGATTAACTTCTGCATTGAATTTTTTTTTAGATATTTCACATGCCACTTATCAAAACCTTTCGCCGCTCGCGCTCGCGAACATTAACCTCAACATATTTTGGGCACGCATGCTCACTGACTTCGCGTTATTATAATAAAACGGCCAAGTGCTGTGAATTATTCAGTACGAACAATAACATAACAAAGGCGCAGGTTTCGTGACAACCTTATTAACTTGACCACAGATGGATGAGTAGCTTCACGAAGTTCGCGAACTTCTTTGCTCTCAGCGTCGGACAGATATTCCCGAAAATTCACGAACAGTTAAGTGCGCCTTATAAATGCTGTTTCTTATTATTTTTTCCATTTCCTTAATGAATGTTTAATCTGACAGTCGATAAATATAATTTCAGCATTTGTATATAAAAGTGCCATAATATTAAATATAAACACAGAAGGGTCAGTATAATCAACCACTTAGCCCTCAAAGCGCCAACAAATGTCAAGTCATTCAATCCTCAAACTTCCCTAAACAGCCCTAGCACTCAAAAGTTTTATTGATTTATGGAGTAAACACTGTAATACAATTTCACAAAAGTGCTAAAAAGTTAAATTCCCTACTCTTTAGAAAAATGCTCAAAGCCAAATAGCTATGTGTTGACACGCTCAATAGGTGGAGGAACCAAGATTGTCAGCTGCTTGCCAGAGAGGGCATGTCAGGCTCCAAGCCTCAAGCGGAATTCAAACTCACAAACCAGACACTAACATGGAAAGAACAAAAACAGTCTGTCTAACCATTCCAACATCGGATCCAAATGCCACATGAGGTTATATCTAACCTGTTGTAGACTGCACTGTGGTGACTTCCTTTGTGGTAGATTCAGGGGTAGTGGTCACAACTGTTGTTACCTCCTTGGTCGTTGAAGGTGGGGCAGTTGTTGAAGGTGGGGCAGTTGTTGAGGGAGCCTCAGTAGTTGTCACGCGAGTAGTTGACTTCTCCGTTGTACTTGGAGGACCTATAAGATCCACAAAGTTTCAATTTGAGTTGGGTGAAAACAAAATAATGTTTTCCTCTTTTTGCTTTACTGGTCTTTATTTTCTAAAATTCTCCTGATGTGTTCCTTATCAGGGTCATAATATCAATTAAATCTTGAACCTTCATGGAAGCACTTGGTAAAAGCGAATATTTGTTTTGAATTACCAGTTGTGCTTTCTTCAGTGGTGCTCTGTACTGTAGTCGTCTCTTCAACAGTAGTTGACTCTGGAGTAGTTGTGTACACAACAGTGGTTGTCACCTCCTCAGTAGTCGATGGTGCCTCAGTAGTTGATGGTACAGTTGAAGTAACGGTAGTACTCACAACAGTGGTTCTAGCCTCTGTTGTGGAGGCCTCTGTTATTGGGAAAATGATAAAATGTTTGTCAGTTGTAATCTTCAAAGGTATAATAAACTTGAAGATAATAAGCTATGAACTTTATCTATTTCCTTTCCTTGATTTTTTGTTTTGTACAAAATTGTGGTACAGATCATTCCAGCAAGTTTTCATAATACTTGAGGCACCTTTGAATGTCAAACCAATAAAGCTTGCCTTATAAATGCTTTTTATTATTGTTATTATTTTTTCCATTTCCTTAATGAATCTTATCTTATAGTTGATGAAAATAATTTCAGCAATTGTATATAAAAGTGCAATAATATTAAATATAAACACAGAAGGGTCAGTATAATCAACCGCTTAGCCTCAAAGCGCCAACAAATGTCAAGTCATTCAATCCTCAAACTTCCCTGTGATCGTTCTAGGCCAATAAAAATACAGTATTTAAGACAGAGGTATAACAAA
The DNA here is from genome assembly GCA_029964075.1 of Patiria pectinifera. Lineage (NCBI taxonomy): Eukaryota > Metazoa > Echinodermata > Asteroidea > Valvatida > Asterinidae > Patiria > Patiria pectinifera. The sequence continues at coordinate 45,391 of JASAOE010000563.1, forward strand.
AATTACATTTAATTACAAAAATTAAATCCCTCATACAGTCACATCTAGTTCTGGACAGTCGTGAATTATAATTATATAACCGACATACAGATCCTTTTTATTTGATTGGTGGAACTCGCATAACGTGACATTCGTTATTTTTTCCATTCACACTGCGGCTCAAAAAGTACTATCCGCCCATGCGGAATGGGAAATACTATTCAACAGTTGGGATCATGACGCAGTATTTGTGTGCAAATGCATGCTGGTGTGCACGTTCAGCATTGCGCGTAGCGTGTATTGTTCCAGAGAGCCAGCACTACTGCCTTGGGTTCAAACATTTTCGTGAAGGGGTGGTTTGGAAGAGAGAAATGCATTTTTCACTAATTTTGTATTGAAATAAAAGTTCAAACTTATCAAATGACAAGGATTTATATGTCAGTTATATAAAACAAATATTGAGTGGCTTTAAATTGTGAAATGGGAGGAATAATTTTGCTCTGTAAAATCTGGACTTTTCCAGTTCACTCAGTTCGCCTCGTGAAATGAAAAAGTCCAGATTTTACCTTGCGATAATATTACTCCCATTCCACGCTGATCCACTCAATATTTGTATACTGTTTGATTATCAACATTTTCCCATGCATCAAATATTGTTTAGCAAGTCCTGTTGGAGCACTTGTAGACAATTTTTGCCTTTTTGAGGATTAGCAACAAAACCGTTAGCTCACCTGTTGTTGAGGGTGCCTCTGTTGTTGAGGGTGCTTTGGTTGTAGTCACTGTGTTGTTTAAGAAAGCACAATCAAGTATCAGTAAATTTTTGATCCTACTGTTTTTATAAACAGAACTAAACAACTACTACAAAAATCAACAACATTTCATGGCCTAATGTTTTGATCCTAGTAGAAAGTTTGACAAAGTTCCTCTAACGATCAGCCATTGACAAAGGTCCTGCTGATTAGGCCATTCACCTTTCTTTGATTTGTATGTTTCAGGTCAATCCAGTCAAGTAAGTAGTTTGCAGCAGTTTGACTCATTTTTCAACGAATAACAAGAAAAGTTGTGTTGAATAAGCAAAAACGCCCCACAACTGTGACTGTTCCCATGACATGACACCACTCTTTTAACATCAACTTACCTGGGTCACATGGAACGTTCATTTACATCATTATCGTTTCTTTAGGTTACACTGTATTGACGCCTATGACCCCGGAATAAAAATTATTTGTTTGCTTTTCCACTTGGAAGTCATTGTATGTAATTTAAAAGAGTGAATGAATGTGAATAGATCCTGTACCAGAAATATGAGTAAAAGGAGACCAGACCAGTGGGTACACATAGTGCAATATGTATGTAGGCAAAATGTGAGGTGCATGTATACTTAAACAATCACAAGGAATAGTTTCCTATTCCTGAATTCAATGAGTACATATGACATCATTATCCACCTATTTGCATCTACCGTACCAAGTCCCAAGTTGATATGCACAGTTTTTCTTGAGTTACATGTGAATGCTGAGAAAACTATTTCTGTTGCTTTAATAAACACATTGACCTTGGCCTAAGAGGTCCAAAAAGTGACAGGTTTCTGGAGGATCCCCATGATAAATTGATTTGACCAGTTTTTTGTGTGTTATGGAGGGAAAATTTTTTCTATTGCTTTAATGAACCAGAGTCCAAACACATTAAGCTTAAGGTTGCAATAGCAAGCTACCTATCAAGGTTCATGACATACATGTTCATCAAGTCCAACTCGAGCTATCATTTTGAAAGCAAAAGTGTGATGCACGCACACATGCTGGCACATAAGTTTGTTTATGGTGTAAATCAAGGATTTTCTATAGTTCCTCATCATCGATCTTTTGTTGATAGTCTACCTTTTTTGCTACAGCTCCCATTGGTTTTGTACACGTTTTCTAATCGAGGTCGTCCTTGATTTGACTCCTGTCCTCAATTACTCGATGATGCTTTACTTGTGTGTACTAGATTTCCACCATAAACATGCACCCATCTTTGTAAACACTGGCAATCGTGGACCCCCTATTGTCCCTAATCCTCATTCCTTTGTTTCTACTCAGGACTTTGTTTGTACTTTTTAGCAAGAGCGCTCACTGGTTTTGTACACGAATTTCAATCATGGAATATCGGTCAATCATGGACCCTTTGTTTGTGCCCTAACTCTTTTGTCCCTAGTCCATGATTGCCTGTGTTTACATACTCACGCACACAGACGAGGCAGAAACAGTATTTTCACCGGCGGGGCTTAAAAAAGCAGCACAAACTACTTTTCACTTTTCATTTACATTGCATTTGTTTTCCAATACTGCAGATAAATCTCCTTTTTTTTCATCATCTCTTTTCATATTTCCTCATTTCATTCAATTCTACAGCCGTTCCATCATTATGCTCAAGAAGTAAAAGAAAAGATGTGACTATAAAAATACCTCCGTGTTCACAACCGTTGAATATCACTTTGTAACCATCTGGGTTTGAGGTGATGATGCAAACTTTGAGTCCCGTCACCAACGCCATACTGGATGGTAGATAGATCTTTTGATCTGTTTTGCCAATAAAGATAAGAGAGCCATCTTCATCTACTAGAGGCACGTATGGTTGCCTGTCACCTGGTTGAATTTTGAAGGAAACAGTTATGTCTCCCGGCGGGCCTTGTTCTGTCTTTATGATGACCGACGTGATTTCAACCCGTGGGATGAAGGTAGCCCCCAAACATGATCCATTGTGTGGTGATGTAACATCGTTGGGTGGGTTGTTAGGTCGCCACCAGTCAGTCGGTTGTAATTCATTGCCTGATTCTGGGTCTTTGCGTATTATCGTCACATTTGGCAATTTGTCAAGATCATCCGCACATACCTCTGGAGTAGTTGATGGTGGTGAAGTAGTTGACACTGATGTGATTCAAAATAAAAATGAAGGAAATACAAAACATAAAGATGCATACCATTGAAAATGATGAAAAGATGATGAATGAGAGGTTTGCGGAAACACCATGTGGGAATAATTTCTCAATAAGAGAATGGTTCTGAAAAGAACCAGAGGTATTTAGAGCCATTCTCTTAGTTTAAGAATTATTCTCACATGGTGTTTCCGCAAACCTTTCATTTATTAGTACCTCCACAACGTAAAGCCTCAAATCTTACTTATGAAACGATAAGTTATTATTTCTGCTTCATTCTTGGCCCTTTCAGTGGTGTCACTGGGAGTCACAGGCTTTGAGTGGGGAGGGGGAATCCCCTTCCCCATACTCCCCTTTGTTACACTACTGGTCCTGTTAATTTTTTGTGAGTGTGATTTTATAAGCAGTAAGTTTAATACAGGAATTTATATAACATCAGTTTATAAAAAATGAATCCAGTGTCTTGAATGGAGGTATAAATCTGAAACGACCTTACTAATGAAATCAGAATCATTTTTTATACCAATTGCGGCCCAATGCACTGAAATAGTCCAATGGCAAGAGGTACCTAGCAGTAGAAAATTGGGGGAAAAACCAAAGTTTGGAGGCTGCTAACCTAAAGCAGCATTGCAAGCAATCCAAACAGTTCCAGACTCAGGCCAAACATTATTGGAGCAATGCTGTAAGTAACTCAAACATTCCCTTTAACCATGCGACTATCAGAATCGAATGTCTATCCAAAAACCTCTAACCTGTTGTGGACTCCACTGTAGTGACTTCCTTTGTGGTAGATTCAGGGGTAGTAGTCACAACTGTTGTTACCTCCTTGGTTGTTGAAGGTGGAGCAGTTGTTGAAGGTGGGGCAGTTGTTGAAAGTGGGGCAGTTGTTGAAGGTGGGGCAGTTGTTGAGGGAGCCTCAGTAGTTGTCACACGAGTCGTTGACTTCTCTGTTGTACTTGGAGGACCTAAAAGATAAAGTCCACAAAGTTTTAACTTGAGTGGGGTTAAAACAAAATAACATTTTGCTCTTTTGCTCTTTACTGATCTTCATTTCAATGATAAACTTATTTTCTATTCCATTGTAAAGGCCTAAAAGGAAACAAAAATTCCTGATGTATTCCTTATTAGGGTCATAATGAGGGAAGATACAACATTTGCAAACATCCAAAAATGAAATGATCAAATTATCACAAAATATTTTATTGGATTGTAAGGGAATGACAGTCCAAAGCATCCTTTAAAATTGTGGCTCCAGGTGTGCTGACATTTTCAGGAAAACTTGTATTTTTCCAACGCTGGTCGGCCGAAAGTATCCGAAAGTATATAAATTGTTCCGTTTCATCTTAAGTGGGATCAGGGAACCAGACTACAAGAAAATGGTTGGTTTTCTTGGATTTTCCAGCATCTCCAAACCCAAAATGTGAAGCAAGTCAGTTTAACAATATTTGCTGTAACATACTAATCTTCTTAATTCATTTAGTTCTGACAATTGAAGCAAATGTTGTACATTACCTTGAAACAAAGTGTTTAATACCGGTCAAGTACATATTTATTCCCATTCATCAATACCTTTTCGGTCAAATAATCAAAACTTTTCAGTTCAAAAGTCAAAATTGTTCAACAAGTTTACCTCATGTTTTTTTGGGACACCCCTCAAGCATTATTATGGTATGTCCAGTCTCGCGAGTGTTGTAAAAAAACTCCTTATAAATTACAG
>JASAOE010000564.1:0-25000 GCA_029964075.1 Patiria pectinifera
AAGTGTGACGTCATTTAAAGTTAAAGCACGCCCACTACACACGAAGTAGCATTTGAACATTGATCTCCATTATACAGTCTGTATAAAATGGAGATCAATGCATTAAAACCATTGTAACCGGAGGTATACTGCAAAGTTGCGTGTTTAGCCAATAGGCGCTAGTGATTAGTGGTATAATGACGCAGTCACTTACGAACAGCTGCAGCATAAACACGCCATTTCATGCGCGCGCGTACTTCTTGCGCACTCGTGAGCATGACTTCCCAAGTTAATAACATTTTCTTCTGATATTAAAGGCACCGAGAAGTCTATATTTTTCTGACCTAATAATAATGGAAGCTTTGTGCAATTTTGTTTCAGGGTCTGGAGACTGGCAGAATAACACAGCTTAGAGATATCCCATATCCTACAGAGCTGCCAGAATGCAATAGCCAGGAAGTAAGTCGGATAATAGTTTACCACTTTGAACTCCAATTCATAAATACCTAAGACAGTTTACCAATTCCTATTGGTCGAGAGCCCGTCACGTGGCCGGTTTTAAACTGTTGATAAAGACCGACTGGCTTGTCTTAAACACTCCAGTGACACATGAAATTTTGACTCCTTTGAAATCCGGTGTCTTTTAGTAACCATTTTATTGGTTGAACGTTCACAATGCACACGTATATTATAGGCATGCGCAATACTATAGTATTTAGGACTATGAAATACTGACTCACTGAGTTAATATTTTATAATCCTAAATTCACACTACACCGGTACAGCTGCGTTCTGCGCGCGCCAATCTCCATAGAAGCTTAGGAGTTGTTTTACAACATGGACACTGCCATAATATAGCGACAGGGGCGTTTCGAAAAACACGAAGTAAAATTGTTGAAAAAATCGTTGTAATTTATAATTTTTGACTTGTTTTGACTGTTGAACCGAAAAGTTTTGATAATTGTTTTTTGTTTTTACCGAAAGGTGTAATGCATGGGTATAAAGGTGTGCATGACCGGTATTAAACACTCTTTTAAAGACCGGTTGGAGTGTGGATGCTGATAATTACCCGAGCCGAATATTACTGTCCTCCGTTGAAGTAATTTTGAGTGACACTTTGCAAAACCATTAGTTTGCTTGGCTAAATGAGATAGCTCTACTGGTGGATAAATTATTGAGGAAAGAAGAAACAAGTATGGGCTGTTTTACGAAGTACATACATCCATGTGTAACTTGACAATGATAATTACTTTATGTTCAAAATTTGACAGGTGGTTCTAATTCAATACACATTTAAAGACTTTTTTCTCAGCGAAACCGACAAAATATGCTTTTTAATGCACATGATAACATCATATTAACTGAATGGGCTAAATACAATCCATTGCATAGACCAGATGCTGAATCAAGTATCCTGTGCGCTTTTGGTCCAGCTTTACTAGACTTGCTTTGTCTCGTTTACCTTAATTTGTGCAGGAATTTGGGGAGCTGATGGAAAGTGTGCAAGCGCGGCTTGCGGACAGCATACAGGCCTTAAGAGTTCTGAAGGCGGACATGCACAGGGAACTTGAACTCGAAAGAGAGTTTTACAACTTTGAGAGTGAAGCAAACCAACTGAGGGACGCTATTCATTGTTACGTAAGTTAAAATATAAGAATACCAGGGATTCTGTTTTGCCGGAAACGTAGTGATATTGTGTTGTATTGAGTTCCACAACTTTATTTTTCTGTTGTTGATGTGCTTAGGCATGCACAATAATGGTCGAGTGCACATTCCGTAACTATACCCCCTGCTTATGCTAGCCTATATACGAAATATTGCTTACAGCAAAATGTACACCGGTTGATATCTTAATATTTCCCGAAAATATTACCCGTTACGTCACACAGAAAAGCCGAGAAAATTACTGGTGTGGTTGAAAAGAACTTATTGAACGGCAGTGTTTTGGGGCAGCATACTGTGGCCATTTTGCTTCTGTTAAGCACAGACGATTTTTACTCAGCAAAATAAACGACCCCTTAATTTCCTAGGCAATGTTTCCTGCTTAGAAGCTCGTGCAGTCTATCTTGCGTAAAGCAATTATTTCTTTCTCAACAGCTGTATCGAACGTCTGTGTGGGACCTGCCTGCATACACGTCGTATCGGATGATCGATAGCCAGTTCGATCTACCATCCTACCACACCGTGGAGGAAATGCACTTTCGCAATAAGCATTTCGCGAACGAATTACACAAGTATCTGAGCAAGACCCACGAGTCGGCGTTGAGCTGCTACGGGCATCGCAGCAAGCGGGAACGTGCGACTTGGATCGAGAGAGAGCTCGAGAAGAGAGCCCGCGAAATCCTGCAGAGCCAATTAGAGCCGGATGCTGTGGAGTTGGTGTCCAAACGAGGCTGGGCACCCACTTGGGAAGATGACCTGGCGTTAGGCGGCGAAGCGTACCTGCCAGAAACCAAGCGAGACTGGGCACCAAATTGGGAAGATGACCTGGCGTTAGGCGGCGAAGCGTACCTGCCAGAAACCAAGCGAGACTGGGCACCGAATTGGGAAGATGACCTGGCGTTAGGCGGCGAAGCGTACCTGCCAGAAACCAAGCGAGACTGGGCACCGAATTGGGAAGATGACCTGGCGTTAGGCGGAGAAGCGCACCTGCCAGAAACCAAGCGAGACTGGGCACCAAATTGGGAAGATGACCTGGCGTTAGGCGGAGAAGCGCACCTGCCAGAAACCAAGCGAGACTGGGCACCAAATTGGGAAGATGACCTGGCGTTAGGCGGAGAAGCGTACCTACCAAAAACCAAGCGAGACTGGGCCACTTCGTATAGGTTCGAGGATAACGTGGCTGACCAGGACCAGGAACGGCTCGATCAAGCGCTTACACCACAAGACACACCACAAGAGGTGCGATATTCGCAAGAAGATCTCGAAATGGCATGGCACCTTCTTTTCGGCCCGGTGGAGGAACCCAAGAAACGATCTGCGCATGCATCATCGTGGTTGGCCAATCTATAAAAACTTGCCGCCGTCATGAATGGAAAGTAGGCGGTGTTTTCCTTTCACAGCAATTGTTTTTTTTTCTTTTCCCGCAAACACCGAGGCTGATGTGTCATCGATAATGAATAATTCATCAGACGTTTCCTTTCGCGTGTTTCTCCTTTATAAACTGAAACATTCCAAATTACATACGCTCGATAACCGACGACTGTTTTGTTAAAGTTACAGGAACACCGATTTTGACATGCATGACAAAAAGGTCAAACGGACATTTGAGCATGATTTAATTGTTGATGAAAATGCAAGGCAATTGACTCTGAAGAATATGATCCATTGTGGAACTGGCAAGTGCTACGACAGGCGCGATCCATACCTTGCTTTCAACAAGAACCCCCCCCCCCCAAGAAAAACACGATTAAGAAGGGATAACTATCAGTGCACAAAACACGACCCGGTCATTAGAAATAATGGTCAACGAAATTAGGGAGAAATTTACATACCAGAAATATTTGCATCTAAACTAGAAACAAACTTTAAGGAAAAAGATGTACATGTATGTTGTTTTCTTACAAAATGATATGAATATAATAATGAAAGGGGGTTCGCAAAGGTTTGATTGGCGAAAGCGATCTTCTAAGCCCCTCCCCAAGAAGTGTAGAATCGCGCCTGTTGCTAGTGAGTGAATTTTCTGTGCATTTAGAATTTATTGCAAAGAAAACAACAAAGTACTAAAATGTAAATATAATTATAATCTATGACAATTTGAAATGGCTTCGTACTTAAATTGCGATTTTGTTTTCCCTCTTTTTTTTTTTTTTTTACTGAGTATACCTTGAACGATCTGGATCCACCGTGACATTTTAAAAGTAATTTTCTTCTTAACCTGTATCAAACAAGTCACTGTAAACTATAATTATGGCTACGTAAACTGGTGCTCCGAAGCTGTGTAAGCCAGTACAAACTCAACTGTGAATATTTTTGATACTCTAGTCACGTGACTGTCACAAACATTTACTTCAGGATGTAGTGTTCGTGAGATAGCGTAAATGTGATAAAAATAGCACTTTTTTGTTTCAGAAGTCAGGGCAGATGGAAGGTGGTTAGACGTAAGCCCCGATGTGCTGTTGGGGAATAGAACAAAACCCCGCCCACTCCGCGATAACACGTGCGTCTCTGTGCTAGACGCGCGCGTCATACACGGATTTTGGTTGGACATAATCCAATCACGAAAGTGATTGGTGGATTATGGGCGGGGCTTGTTGGATGACTACCACGTGGTAACTATAACTATTGATACTGAAGGGCGACTGAAATTAACACTAATTGTGTTATCTTAACACTCGAAGTGTTAGGATAACACAGTAAGGGCAGGACAGCGGAAGTTTTGAGTAACAGTGTGCTTTTGCGACCGACAGCATGAATGATAGCGTTATAGGTTAAAATTGACCAAAGGACATCCAAATTCCGTTCGTCTCAAACGTTCGCCACAATTTTCACAGCATAGAATCTTAAAATATGTAATGGACGTTTTGGGGTCGCCGAGGTGCAAAATATAGCAAAGGCCGCGCCGGAGGTCAATAAAATAATAATATCAAATTGATATAAAAAGTTTCAGCCTAATAAAAAATACAGCGCGTGTTGACTTTATCTCTAAAGCATAGGGTATAAAAAGACGTGGATTGCACAATAAGGCATTCTTTACATCATGGTATTATTGTTATTAATGATTAGAAAATGCATTCCCGTTTTTGAAAAACATGACATGGGCAGTTATACTGGTGGAGGACGATGGTTTGATGAATGGATGAAGATAAGGATATAGTGAATTGAGAGTTTGGAACAAAGGTTATGGAAGACAATAAGACGGATGGAGAGAGAGATAAAAAAAAATGGCAAAACTAAAAGATTAATGACAGGAAAAAAGAATAGGCAAGTCTAGTAAAAGTTGTGACGCATAAAAAGCTATTCGATTGATTCAGAATGGCTATTTACTGGAATTTGTTTTCTTGCATTTTGTCTACACAATTTAGCCCATTCGTTGGCGTTACGTGGTAATCCTATAGGACAGCACTGCCCGAAACACAAGAAACAGTCAGTCAGTGAGTCAGTGAGATAGGTACAAAGAGGTCACTTTGAGCCCAGAACAAAGTTCGACGCTTACCTTGACCAGCAGATAGAAAGTCAGTTCAATGTGTAGAAATGATGCTGAGGAAAACACCTTGTTTGTTATTCCTGTAGAAATAATGTTAGAAAATGGAAGATTTTATGTGCAGTGTTCAGCTTTCAAAGCTTTTGAAATGTGACACTGACAAGCCAAAAACGTTAGATAGAGAAATGAAAACTAAATCCAAACGTGCAATTTCAAAATGATCTCGGAAGCATTCGTTTAGTTTTCTGAGGAGAAAGTTCATGGGATATTCTGAGAAATGTGGAAAGAGAGTGTGAAGAATGTTATATGTTCGAAACTGTGAGAGTTAATGTCCCTGCTATTTTGAAAACACGATGGTGTGTGTATGAAGGACTATGAATGAAGAGAGACAATTAAAGAACAGAAGTTAATATCACTCATGAAACAGTGACTGTTTTTCTGAAGTACTGGCCCAATTTTAAGATACTCTTAAATAACTAATTTCTTAAGCAAATTTGCTGTGTGCTGGAGCGCACTCATCAAAGTGCATAATATTCAGTGTAAAAATGGTGTCTTAAAATTCAAGACAAAGATGCATATTATGAGTAAAATGCAAGAATGTGGTTGGTTCTGATTGGTGAAATTTCCGACAGTAAACTGATATCCATTAAGCCCCACCCCCAGGATGTTTTTACCAATCATAACGGTGATTAATGTCTGACGTGCGTGCTCAAATTCTGACGCGCGTGCACGTGCGTATGACGCGCGCATGTTGAAATACAGCCGGCCGGTTCGTAAGTGCCTGCGTCTTATATATATATACACGCGCACGCGCTACTGATTACTAGCGCCCATTGGCTAATCATGCCACTTTGTACTACTTCCAGTTTCAATGAACCGGAGATGACGAGAGGTCACGTGTTGTTGCGTACGTGTGCAGTGGGCGGGGCTTAATGGATCAGTTTATTACATAATCGAAATCAGCAGCTTTAATAAACGAATGTTGTTTAATAGTGTAGGTCATAATATAGGGCCTACATACATGCATTTCACAAAAACGTGCACCATAAATTACGTATACCACCAAAAACTAGATAACTAGTTTTTAATAGAGTGTTAATTTGTTTTTCAAGTATAGATGTATTCTTGCCTTCTACAAATTCTGTAGGTGAATTTGCTCTCGTATTTTTTTATTGTGGAAGTTTGTTAAAAGCAAAACGTTTTCAAATTGTGTCGAACTTTTAAATGTTATAACTTTTTAATCGTTTCTACTCTTAAAATTTCCGATGATTTGGCATTTGATGTATACGTTTCAGTGGTAAAAGCAGAAATTACGCTTTGGGAAGTATTCCAAGAACAAGTTCAATACTCGTCAGCAGTTGAAACATTTACAAGAAGACGAGACAGGCCTATAGTAAAGCTTGTCCCGGCCTAGATATAGGTACGAAAGGGATATGCTGGCTCTCTGGGATCAAACAAAATGCCCAAATGAAGGATTAGTAATCCTTAAGAGGTGCAACCCCAAGTGATAATCTGGAGAAACGGCGGATGGGATTAACATTTTGCTGCCCTTCTCATGTGGGAATTATACTAGTAAATGTCATGAAATAATATTCATTCACGCCCATGTAGTAAAATAGTGCAAGTTTTCCATGACGTCATAAACTGTGATTACTGACGTCATGAATTTACATAAACTATACAGCACATTCATGTGAGATGATCTTAAATCGATTTTGATTGATTGAATAATTGATTGATTGACTAGTTGGTTAACTCACTTTGTAAAAATTAGCCCTGGGATTTTGTCCCCTTATATAATTCTACGTATAGGCCTATAGCTTTCTTGCTTTGAAATGAAAAACAAATTGGCGTCCTTTTGGGGAGGCGTAGGCAGATTTGTTAGAACCCGAGTTTCAAAAATTTTGGAAATTGGAGGGAATTCGGAAACCTTTTTGTAAATTTCGCCCCCCCCCCCCAAACAAATGCTAGCAAGATATTTAGAACCTAGCAATCCTTTTTCAAGTTGGTAAAAGTAATTTTTAATCAAGATATTGGTGTAAAATGAGATAATGAGAAGGATGATTGTTTCCATGGAAACCCCCGTACACTTGCCAAAAAAAAAAAATACTTTGAAAAGGTAAATCACTGAATTGAGTTTTCGTAACGGAAGTTACTTCATTTTATCGTGAACCGAAAAATATAATAAAAAAGGCGTTATTGTGTCTTTTGTCTTTGTAGGTAAATCATGCACATTGCATGGGAATGGAAAACCTTGTTTACTTAGTACGTGTTGTGTATGGGATTTATTTTTCAAATAATGTGCAATGTCTGTGTGTTTCATTGCCAGGGTGGTGCAATAATACCCTTCTATGTTAATTGAAGGAAAGTGAACAAATTCATTTGAATACGGGAAAAGGCTAACTTAATTTATTTATTGACAAATTTTACTTCTTATGTGTATTTCACTGTGTGCTCTGTACTATATATTTTATGTACTACAGTATATATTACATATGAAATTCTCTATTAAATTAAATCTACTTTTATTTCAATAATTGTCCCTTTTTGTTCATATGGTTGTGTGTAAAACTGGTTGCTTTTTAACAAGTATAAAAATAACCATTTTAAAACATAAAATTGACCTAATATGTGGAAAAATATCTCAAACAAATTTTGCAATACATTATTTCAATGTCTAATATAAAAAACAACAACATATTAACATGAAAATAAAATAAAGAACTGATGAGTTGTTACGACTGAAAAGAAGAAATTTCCAGGAAGGATATGGAACATAGGGGCACTGCTACACTATCAATGATTCCATTGGTGGGAACGGGTGGGGGGTAAGGGGGTGGGATAGGGAAGGTGGGACATGTTACAACATGATGGGCTGGAGGATGAGTGGGGGGCTGGGAGATATGGCCAGGGATAGCTGAGAATGGGGAAGGGTGGTGGGGGGGGGGGGGAGATTGGATGGTGGATGGGCAAGCCTCATCTGCAATTGCAAGTAACCCCAGTGACCTCATATTGACTTTCAACCCCCAATTCAACCAAATAATAATAATTATTATTCTGTTGTATTTTCATCATTTAGCAGCCGAAGGCTAAATTGCACTGGGTTTAACAATGAAATAAATAAAATCAAACCAACACAATTAATTAAAATAGTAAAATTCGAACAAATAACATAAATACAATGTATATCAAACGTTAAACAAAGAAATCCATAAAGATTCAAATAATAAACAAATAAATAAATAACTGTAATTTAAATGAAAGGAAAAATTAAGACAATAAAAAATAAGCACTGAAAATCTAATACGTGTAAATGACAGTCACAAATAATTTGTAACAAAATTATTAAAATAAACAGAAAATTAAAACAATGAAAATAAGCTTTATAAAAAATGAACAGCTGGTTAAAAGGGATGAGATTGTCAATTTTAAAAAGTCTGAAAATTGATGAAATGTCTGAAAGATGCATATCTTTGTGTACTGATAATGGTCTTTCTCTCAGACTGAAAAAGTCTGATTGTAGACGAAAGTCTGAAAAATCTCATGCCCGATGTAAGCGGCTAGGGAACCAGGCTTTTTCTAAATCTTTTGGATGAACAAGGTTACAAGGATACTCTTAAAGTCTGCGGCTGGATCCGAGCCCCAGAACAATCTTTTTTTAATTTTGTTTCGGGACCCACTGATTCAAAAGATGTTAACTATCCAAATTATGGCTCCTAATTACTTTTTCAGCCCACCAGATCAACTCCAATAAGTTCAGCTGTAGATTTGTCACGGACGTCATAAACCCTCTCCCGAGCAACTAGAAGTTTATCAAACGAGGTTGCCCCTTCTCCCAAGACTGCGGCCTGCTCCCTCACAAATGCTGTGATATCCTCTATCCTTAAGATCCAGTCTGTCGCAAACGACTTTAAGATCTGATTTCCAAAAAAAAAAATTAAAAAAAGAAAAGAAAAAGAATAATATTAATAAGTAATTTGAAGGATGCAGAAGTCCTTTAATTAGGCCAACTAAAAAAACAAAACGGTTAATCGTCCCCGCCTGCATCCTATTTTGAAGCCGCATCCTGTTTTTTTTTAATTTTAATTTTTTTTTATCACCTCAAAAAGCTTACTTTTTCTTGTATTTCGCTTTAATAAAATACATAGAACATGTTTAACATGAATATTTTTACTCTACTTAATATTAGGATAGCTAACTAAAAGCTGGCGGTCATTTGGAACCTAACTTGGCGGCCATTTTTAATTTAAATACTTGGCGGCCATCTTGGAAAATAATTAATAAAAAGGTCCTCATCCTCCTATTTTTGGAAAAAACCCGGACGATCAACATTTTTTTAAAAATTACTTGGCCTTAATAGTGGACAGTTAAAGCAAAAGAGATTACCATTCCTGACCCTCACCCCGGAAAAAAAGGGTCAATCAAAACTTCAAACAAACAGAGAAAAAGACAAATGTTTTGGAGGTAACAAATGTTTTGGACAGTAAACCATTTTGGAGGAACCAATTTTCAGGTTTGAAATATTTTTTAACCAATTTCGAAAATTTGGGGGAAATTTCCATGGGTAACATTTCAGTGTGACTAGAATCCTTTCACTGATTCAAAGACGTGCATTTTACAAAAGACAGGGCATAAAGTCAAAAAAAATAATAGGGTTTCTTACCTCCCCTCGAAGACCAAGTTGAATGGCCTTTCGCTCCGCCTTGCCCCCATCAGGGGCGTGGTCTGGGTCCCACTGGAGGCGGACGGCGACATCCGTCTTTCCAGCTTCCTTCTGAGCATGAGCAGTGTACGCCTGAGATAAGATGGTGTCGAAGGCCATTCTAGGCATGTGAATTGCCAAGACCTTCTCCTGGCCAGGTTTGCTGGCCCAACCGCAGCGATACATCATCCAGAGAAAGTTGGTCTTAATCCACGACATACGAGTGAAACTGTACTTGGGTCCTCCAAATCTGTACGGTGTGACAGGGAAAAAAGTTCCAATTTGACAAATTTATATCTCTGGTGATATCTCTGTGATATCTCTTGGTTTTCTTTCCAAAAAAGATGTTTTAGTGCTTCAAAGCAGAGGCAAACGTCACAGCTCTACAAGACATGTTGCAGTAAAATACACAAGGCACAGAAATATTTGCCAACTACCCACCAAATTGTAACTTGTTCTGCCGACTGATGTTCTCCCCATTTCTGCTTACCACATCAATTTTTTTTAAAAAGCAATAAATTCTACTTAGCATGTCCATACAAATTGGGCCCAGTTCTCATTGGACACTTGCTTAAAACCCATTGTTTTGCTAGGAATATTTTTCTGTGTACATGTAACAGGTTTGTTAAATTGTTTGCCCTGTCCCATTTCGAAATTCTACTTAAGAACTTACATGGTACAGGTCTACAATTAGGCCAAGTAAAAAAAATAAACTAGTTTCTCGTACCAGTCTGCTTCCTTTTTCCCATCTGCCTCCATTTTTTGTTATTAATTCATACATATATAATTTAGCAAATATATTGTCAATAGACTAGTGTCTTCTTATCTATTTTCCAACAAAATTGAAGCAACAAGTTAAAAATATGAGGAAAGGGTTACAACTCCTTTGGACACAATTTCGTATCAGCAAAAGAGTTGAGAAAATGGAGGAATCCATCCGCCATCTTGAAAAATCCTCCATCTTGAGAGAAAAAAAGAAAAAACAAAAAATGCCCGCCTCATTCATTTTTTTCAAAAAGCCTAAACGAGAAGTTATTTGTCTTACTTGGCCTTCATGCATTCCTGACCTATTTGTCAACATTATTTTGACATTAACCTCTGATTTGAAACTGCGTAATCTGCAATTTCCGGGCAAAATGCTTGGTACACGACTATATTCTCTTCGTCATACTGGGCCAAAATGTGACGACCTCTAGTTGGCCAGTGACGCTCAACTTGCATCTTGTAGGATTCCGTCTTCAAAGAAGATGACACTGCTTTTTTCGCAGCCATCGCTCTGCTCCTGATAAAGATTTGTCTTCACCTGATAAAAGGAATCACAACAATGTGAGTTTATGCAGCAAAATGCGAAAAGAATGTTGTAGCCTGACGTCACGTTTGTCATTCACAAATCGCAAAGGTTCGTTTTCTTCCCGAACAAATTTGCCATGACAATCACCAGAACCATCCAAGTGAAACAAGGTCACGTCGGAAAACTGCATTCTGCTCCAAATAATGGCCAATAATTTCGTTTCACTCAAACCGCAAAATAAATTAGGTGAAACTGAACTTGAAGTTGAACATGAACGAGGTTTCATTAAAAAAAAGTTTCAAAAAAATCGATGCCATCGGAAAACGCTTGATTCAGAATAGAAGACAAATTTCAAAAGCTTGTCAAGTAAAGCGTTCTTGCATCAAACATCAACAATATTTTGTCAAAAAAGTAGTTTAAAACAGCTTTTTGGAAGGATTTCCATACCCGCAAGAACACAAGAGAAAAGGAAGTGCATTCCAATTTCCCCAATTTCGTTTCGCTGGTTTTCCAACTTTTGTAACTAATAAGCATCGAAACCTTTTATAGCGACTTTGCGGATACCAGTCAATGTGTAGCATCTCATTCTCGCGAGAATTGTTCGGTTTTGGCGAGACTAGTAATCCAAGATGGCGAATCGCGGAGGGCACCATGTGGATGCGGTAACGGAACGAAGATTAAAGCCAATATATGGTACGTAGAATTGGTTTCTGTTGATTATCACCGTACCATCACGTCTCCGTGGAAATTCGTGAGGTTATGTGCTTTGTAGTATTTTTCGATTTGTCTTTATCATGTGGTATCATGGCAAATTTGCTCAACAAAACTGAGCTGACAGGCTGCAGCAGACGTCCCTGGCTGTAAGTGTAAGTGTGCGCAAAGTGAACTAGCCTACAGTAGGCCTACATGCACATGACGAGTTAACATAATTTACATTGCATTGATCATGTTGATCAGTGTATATGGTTGAGTGTGTCACAGAGTAATTGCAGAATACCTCGCCACTCGAAGATCACTCCCTATAAAGGCTAAAATTTAGTGGCTAAAGAGTAGCTCTACTGAGTGGAGCGTTGAATTACGGGTACCCCTCCATACAAACGCTCCACCGATTTGCCATACTTTGGTAGCACTTACATGGTCGTCATGACGGTATGCATTTTGTGCATGCCCTCGCGAGGACAAGGCCCAAAAAAACTGATAAAGAAAATACAAATGAGGAAGACAGTAACCCTGGATAGATCCACACATTCATGACATTCCATAAGACCCCTCAAATTGTTTCAAACAAACGGTAATTTTGAAAAAAGAACAAAATAGTCTGAACTTACCGCTCACAATTAAATGTGTGTGCCGAGTTGCACAATCTATTTCACTGACATGACTGATGCATAATTCATTGCGCGCGTGTGTGACGTCACTATTGAAGAAAAACAAGTCGCGCTTAATCAACGACTGTTTCATGTACTGATATGTGCCCCGCACCAAAAACCCACAGTCAGACGGCGCGGGGCACATATGACTACATGAAACAGCTATTGAGTAAGCGCAACTTGTTTTTCTTCAATAGTGACGTCACACACACGCGCAATGAATTATGCATCAGTCATGTCAGTGAAATAGACTGTGCAACTCGGCAGACACGTTTAATTGTGAGCGGTAAGTTCAGACTATTTTGTCCTTTTTTCAAAATTACCGGTTGTTTGAAACAATTTGAGGGGTCTTATGGAATGTCATGAATGTGTGGATCTATCCAGGGTTACTGTCTTCCTCATTTGTATTTTCTTTATCAGTTTTTTTTTGCCTTGTCCTCGCGAGGGCATGCACAAAATGCAAACCGTCATGACGACCGTGTAAGTGCTACCAAAGTATGGCAAATCGGTGGAGCGTTTGTATGGAGGGGTACCCGTAATTCAACGCTCCACTCAGTAGAGCTAGCTAAAGAGCAAGAAAAAAGTCTAAATCAATGTTCCAAAAGGTCCCCCAACATGCCCAAGCCAGAGGCTAAAGCTGGGGATATGGAATGGAATTGAGTCAGGGAGGGGCAAAAGAGGACGCTATTTTCCCTTTTATGCCTACATTTATTCTTGTTTTGTTTATAAAAACCTTACTTGACTATTGTTAATGTTATTTTTCTTTGTACATGTTGTAATTGTAAATAAATTAAGCATGACAAGTAAATTTCATAATCATATTTAAAAAAAATATTATTATTCAAGGGAGAGATTCCCATTTCTGGCCATCACTACTTTTTTCCTTCAGTGACCTATCATTCAACCATCAGAAAGTGATAATGTGTCACGTGTCCTAAAAAGTCAAAGTTAGTACAAAATAGCAGGGAAAATATTGAAAGATTTACTGAGAAAACTCTTTTTAGAAATTTTCAAACCAGTCTCATATCATACTACTGGTTTGTGCACAGGGTCACAAGTGATTGCCAGATATGGAAATCTTTCCACTTGTAATTGTAAGTTCTTAAAACCCAACTGTGTCTTCATTTGTTTGTCTCTTGGATGCACTACAATTATGTCTTTGTCAAAATAATCCAGATTTTAATAGTCAGGAAATGAGCCTTATCTAAAATCCTTAGATTTTGATGTTTTTATCTGTCGCTTTGTGACTTTGTCCTTCGCAGATAATCTGGACAATGGCAACTATAAGACAGCTGTACAGATGGCCGATAAAGTCTTGAAAAAGCACAAAGAACTGCAATGTGCCAAGGTGGGTACATGTAGGTCTTGCATTAAACTACTAGTACCAACTTCTGTATCAGCTCCCAAACCTACTTTTGTCAACATTTCACTCCATTCACTAATGAACTGAAGCCTTCTTTGATGTGGACTTAATTTTTGGTAAAATTGTTGACTGCTGTGATGTGGGATATGATGTTTTGAACACCCGAGGGGCACATAGCACCCAAGGGTCGTGCCATTTAACACGTGATCGTTCTAGGCCAATGAAAATACAGTATTCAAGACAGAGGTATAACAATCCATGTTGTTCCATTGTTAATATAACCCATTTTGGCTTGATGGGGATTGATTGCTCAAAAGTAGGGCACTAGTACAGTGGTTGGCATGTTGCAAATTTGACATGTTTCTCAAAATATTTCCTCTTCGGTTTCACTTGTTTATCTCAATGCTGTAATATTTTCAAACAAATTTCCAGTATTTTTATGGGATTCAAGTTGTACACTGTAGTAATTCATTAAAATTTAATATAAACTTGTACATCTTCTACCACAGGTATTGAAAGCCCTTGCGTTGTTGAGGATCGGCAAACGGAGGGAAAGTTTCAGTTTAACCCAAGATGTAATGGTCACTAAACCCGTGGATGAGCCGACGCTGCAAGCGCTGACAATCTGCTTCCGAGAAATGCAAAAACGTGAGCTGACAAGCTTTACTAATAATGGATACTTATATAGCACTTTAAACTAATTTCAAATGGCTTTACATTATTATTACCTCTGATCATTGGGCCAATGAAACATTCCAAAGACAATCTCAGCTCTCTGGGGAGTATACATCTTGATTTTGCCACGTCACTCATCATGTTATTTTATAAAGAATATCACGTTCTTCTCAGATAGTTTGATAGAAATTTATCTACATGTAGTTTCATCTTATGAATGAATATCTATTTTACAAAAAAAACACCCAGAAGCAATCACTGTGCTCTTTTATTCCAAAGAAGTCACAAGATTTGTACTCTTTTATTCCAATGAAATCACAGGTTTAGCATTTGTTTGTTATTTAAACATCAAATCTCCCTGTTTCAGTTTCATTTGGGGAAAGTGCAAAAATAACATTCTGAACCGACAGGAAATGAAAGTATTCACACAAGCTACATCTATGGTCGTATGCCCTTAAAATAAAGGATGTGACTCTGCGTTTAAATTTGTAAACATTTAGCAACTATTTTGAAAACCGTTTAAACGGTAAATCCATTTCACAAAGGTTGAGTCTTTCAAGCCCTTTATGTCTGCAGACCGGCGTGGTTGAAGTGATAAATCAGCAATGATTGACGTGATAAAAAGCGGGCAGTCATTGATAACGTCAAAGTTTTACTACTTATACACTGGATGTAATCAAGTACTACAGCGCTTCGAAGGTTTTGTAAGCTAAATGGGTATTTGCTTAAACATTTAAACGTGTAAACATCACATTCTTAAAAAAATGAATCAGCGCTACTAATAGCCATATAATGTGTGTGATGCATCAGTATACGCAAAAACTGAAATCTTGCAGATGAAACAAAATTTTAATTAAGTTCGTTTACTTTGTGTTTGGTATATTTCTGATAGCGGAACAGATAATTGAGTTATACACCACAGCCCTGAAAAGCAACCCTAAAAATGAGGAATTCCACACTCACCTGTTCATGGCTCTGGTCAGAGTCGGCGACTACAAGAGACAACAACAGGTGCATTCATTCTTTTTCAATTGTTATGTATTGTGTCCACCTGTTTATTGTATTCATTTGTTCATTGTGTCCACCTGTTTATTTTGTCCACCTGTTTAATGTGTCCACCTGCTTATTTTGTCCACCTGTTTATTGTGGCCACCTGTTTAGTGTGTCCACCAGTTCATTGTATAAACTTGTTCATTGTGGCAACCTGTTCATTGTGTTCACCTGTTCCTTATGTCTGCCTATTTATTGTGTCCACCTGTTCATTGTGTCCACCTGTTCATTGTGTCCACCTGTTCATTGTGTCCACCTGTTCATTGTGTCCACCTGTTCATTGTGTCCACCTGTTCATTGTGTCCACCTGTTCATTGTGTCCACCTGTTCATTGTGTCCACCTGTTCATTGTGTCCACCTGTTCATTGTATCCACCTGTTCATTGTATCCGCCTGTTCATTGTATCCGCCTGTTCATTGTATTAGCCAGTTTATTGCAAAACTGCAACCTGTTATTGCAAAACTGCAAACTGTTCATTGTATCCACCTGTTCATTGTGTCCACCTGTTCATTGTGGCACAAATTTCAGAGAAGCTAAGCTCGACCAAATGTCCCCAGCACACGTTATGGCAATTAATCATGTAGCTTTTTTGGTTTCACCAATCATGCTAATTTGTGGTTGATTGCCTGTGATGTTTTCCTTGCTGAAGTTTGCCGGTTCGTGCTCATGTGAAATATGATTTAAGACGCTCCATAAACAATGTCTATGTTTGTCTTTCCGGCGAATAATAGTCTTCTTTGTTTTGCTAATGATGAAGTGTAAACATCCAAGCAACCACAGGGTGTGAGCACAATGTTTGTTCAAGGCCCACACACATCCTACTATGTCGGAAAAAAATTATTCTCACAACTTGTCTGTAAAAAGTACATTCAGTTTGCATAAAGAAAAGTGGTGATTTTAAATGCAATTTTTTATATTACCTAAACAAAATGATAAATCAAATTTTTGTTCAAACACTAAATTGCTTTGACAGTTTTACAATATGTTATCAAATTCCGTCTGGTCATAAAATAGTACTAAACATTTATCTGTTTAAAACAGTTCAATTCTGATGTATTTGAAGGATAACAGTTTAGAAACAATATAGGCCTACCTGTTACATTTTGTAGATTATCGATGGAAATCATAATTTGACTCTTCAACCAAAAACGTATGAGTTTTGTATCTGAAAAATAAAATGAAGGCTGTTGAGGATTAATGAAAGATGGCATTAATCATAATTGTAGAGATTTTTGAGTCAAAAATACTTTGCCATAAGATGAGCATCCTTGAAATTGAAATAAATTCATTAGCCTATTTGAGGTATGGTAGACACAATAGGAGGGCGCTGTTTGATTTTGGGGAGAGTCTTTTGTATTTACCCAAACCAAATAGCGCTCTCCTATTGTGTCCACCATATCTCAATTAGGCTTATGAATTTATTCTCTTTGTGTGAGTATATGGGTCATTCTATAAATTTGGGGTCCGCTTTGTTTCCTGTCCCTTTTACATCTGACATTTGTGATTTTATAATTCTGATGCACTCCTTAATGCAGTCGTCCTCCAAGAGTTATTACGAAGAGCAAACTACCTACCCAACAAATACAAAATCATTTGAACTCATTCTTAATGAAACTTGAATTGAAAATTACAAAGTACCAAGGTAACAGGGACAGGAAAAATGTCGCACTTCGAGTCCTAAATTTATAGAGTGACCCATATATTTCTCACTGTAATTGATATATCAGGCATTAAGATTGCTTTTAAATCATATTTCTGTCAGATTTGACCAGCCATTACGTAGTATAGTGCAAGTATCTTAAACCCGATAGGCATTTATGTCATCGACTTGTCCTTTTGGGCGAGGAGACTCATCCTCTTGAATTGAATTATTTTCCAGGCCAAATGACTTGCGGTTTTGCGGTTAACTGTAGACTGCAGACTTTTTGTTCCCTTTAAATCACTAAAGCCGCGTTTGCACTGGACCGAATTTTGTAAAAAGTTACGGTCTGTGATTGATAACCAGGGTTCCCGTTGCCTGGGAAAAAAACCTGAAAAAAGTCATGGAATTTTATTTTCAAATTCCAGGCCTGGAAAAGTCATGCAAATTTGTCAAAATGACAAAAAGTCATGGGAAAAGTCACCTGTCGTGATGACCAATTTATTTGAAATTTTAACCTTTGTGTATTCATAATTGCTCATCAGAAATAAATCTGATTTTTTTACCCGTAAAAATGCGACAAAGTGCACTGATTCAAGCATTTTCATTTCGAAAGACATTATTGCATTGTTTTGTTGTCTCTGTTTTGCACTTTTCACGGAACAAGTTTGACAGTATTGACCTGCATTTTGATGAAATGAGTCATGGATTTTGATAATTAAGTCGTAAAATAGTAGTGGAAAAAGCGTGGAAAAGTCGTGGAATTTTATTATTCTAAAGGTGCAGGAACCCTTTTATCATTCAGTTTGTGGTTATTCTACAGTGTGTTAGCCCTTTGATCAGTTTCGGCCCATGGAAAGTCAATCATTAAAACTAACAATGTAATTCTTCCGCAGCTCAGTTGACCCTGAAAAACTTACCACTGCGGACCCTAAAATGTACAATCGATAGTCAACACTTGACAATTGAGGAGGTTTACTGGCTGTCCGCACTGGACTGGATTTGGTGAAGTTGACCACAGTCCCTGTTAGGTTTACCAAAATAGTCTAATGTGAACACGCTTGAGTCACTTTCACAAAATGCAGGATTAAAAATCTATTACGGAAACAGAATGGATAGTCAGCTTCTGGGGAAGAGTTATGTTCTGTTTAAGGGATAAAAATGATATCATCGTAATTCAAGCGCTACAGACTGAGCGGATGTGTTTGCAGTCAAGCGAATCCTCTGTGGCACCCACATAATAGCGTGGCATTAATAAAATATGAACTGTCGCCGTTAAAAAGCGTTGTGCGAAAGACAACTTCTGTAAAAACACATTGCGCCCTGTCAGTTGCTTTTCATTTTAAAACATAAAAGACTATTACAATTTCATTGTTGGTTTGCATGAATGGCTTAAAAGCTTGATATTGTTTTTCAGATCAACCGTCATTTGTGAATTATTTAGCGGCTTGGGGACAGTGTAGCACAGGCCTGGCTCACTTCCTGAATTGCCACCAGACCCATAAATTAATAAAACTAGGGGAAAATGTTGGAGCAATAACATTGAAGTCTTTTGAAAGATAAAGTTAGCCTTCAAGTAACCGCATTTTTCTCAGTGTAAACTGCTGTATGTATTTAGTATCCGTAGTGGTGGGAGATATCAGAGATTTCAAAATCCGGTTATCCTAGCTTTTTTCAAACCGAATAATGGTTATACGATTTCTCCGGAAGTTCCTTTACAGCTCACAATCATGCCAACAAGCAGTGACGAGTGAGGTTTTGCATGAAACACCCGCCCAATGACTGGGTATAGTTTGCAGGATTCAATGACCACTGGGCAGTGTTGTAGTACTCGTACTCGTACTCGTACTCGAATGTCAAAGTACTCGTCCTCGAAATGACGGTACTCGTACTCGGGCAGCAACGTACTTGTACTCGACATGTCGAATTGTATTTGATCATCAAAGTACTCGTACTCGAATAACAGCATTCGAAAAATATCTTTCTACCAATTGCCTCATTGTAAACCTATGACATCATCGATGACATCATCTTTACCTCTATGTCACAGGTTGCCAAGGAGATGTACAAAGTTTTCCCCAAGAATCCGTACTACTTTTGGGGGGTCATGAGCACCATCCTACAAGTAAGCCCAGATCACCCAAAATATCTTCAAATAATTGTCCCTTGAATTCATGCATTGATTTTACATCAAAAACAACCTTGTGAAGTTTAGGTAGTAACTTCACTTCAATCTAGAAGTTTAAGAATATTGCAATTGCAAATTTTGAGCTGTGGTAATGTGTAAGGTTACATGTATGCTAACCTTCAGTTCATGTCTGATTTGAACCATGGATGTAGTTTAGTCCATCACAAGTCCATCACAAGTCCTCCAGTTCCAATTCAACTCACAAGCTATCCAAATGAGCTTTGACAAAGGCATTCCTTTGTTATTGTTCATCCACTGTTACTTGTGATTGGACTTTCAATTTACTTGTGACTGGACTTGTGACCAGAATTGTGACTGGACTTGTGGTGGACTTGGGATGAACTTGTGACGAACTTATGATGGACTGGACTACATATACTTCCCTGTTTTGTACCCCCCAAATTGAGTTGTTAAATGCCCTAAATTTTAGCTCATGAATAAGGCCTATGTTTCAAAAACTAACTGCAGGCTCTCACGTCCACGGATGAGAAGTTAGCGCAGATGATGTACCTGCCTCTCGCCGAGAAGATGGTGGAAAGAATGGTCAAAGAGAAGAGAATCGAAGCAGAAGCAGAGGTCAACATCTACCTCATGATCCTCGGGTATCTCAACAAACATGAGAAGGCAATTGAAGTCTTAGATGGCGAGTTGGGAAGTAAGTCACAAAACTCAAATCTGTTCGTTGGAGTAACAAGTTTACTAATTTTGAGGTAACGAAGTTTTGCTACATTGTTAAAGGCCAGACCCTTATTGCAAAATCTTTGTTGATCATCCCTAACTCCTTCTACTTGTACGTTTTTAAAGGTTATTTATGATATCTGGCCATCCAGAAAGTGAGAGATTAGTTTCAAAATATGCTTTCCTGGTTTCTCAATCAAAATGAGACATAAATCGCAGAAATTGATTTTGCAACATAATTTGCAATTTTTGGGAGCAAAAAATCAAGCATATCAGCATAACAAGGTACAGTTATCGTAGTCATATCTCACACACATAAAAATTGTCTATGATTATCCTTTCGTATGTTACGTTCTGCCATAAATTTGCAGAACTTTTACCCGACATAAAATAACCTTCTGTTCTGTAGTATTGCTTATGGCACAAAGGGCACTAGATTGCCGAATGTGCCATTATAATCATATCAACAACAACACGTACAGATAATTAGTCATCTGTACAGTCTTGTCTACAAGTACCCAGCATGCAGATGAAATTTAATTCTGTTTCTATGTGTTTTGTGTTTTACCGTTCTGCAAATTATTAGTTATTATTTGATGAGATTACGTTTGTCTTGTTGTGAGTCATCGCAGAGTCTAAAGTCACCCTACCATCGTAAAGTCTGAAGTCACCCAGCACGGATTAAATGCCACACGTAGTTGTCTGCTGTTAGTCACATTTAATGACTTGCAAATTAGAAAAAATGATGTCCAAGCTCGCCAGTTGACATTTTTATTTCTGAGTCTGTGGTGTTTTTTTTTTTACTCATCTTCGTCAGGGAAATTTTTTTTTTTGGGAAGGGTATGGTATGAGCAATCACTTGGTTGTGTGCGCGTTATGAAGTGGTGTGAAGAAGTCATCACTTGCAGCCCACTGGTAAATGTTGACAGTCAAGAGTGCAAACTTGCAATTTATCTTTAAGGTGCAGCGACCTTTTTGGCTGGAGACTGCTGTCAAGTGGTGAAAGAATGCTTGTTATCTATAATCTTCAGTAAATTCAATTTTTCATTTGTGTAAAAAAGGCAGTTCTTGGTAATTAATAATCAGGGGGTTTCCATTACATTTTTATGATTATGCGTCTTTTTCTTCATTTTGGAATCGGTGCTGGACTGACTCACTCAGTGACTGACTTGTGAGCCGGGCAGTACTATTGTATAGGATTACCCAGTAATGCCAATGAATGGGCAAAATTTGGCCCATTGTGCAGACCAGATGCATGAAAAGACTTCCAGTGAAAAGCCATTCTGAATCAAATGAATTATTTTGCCTAGTCTTTTTTGTGCAGTGAATCATGTTTGTTGATTGAATGTACACTGTTACTTTTAAAACAGCAAAAGGTTACATTTCAAACATAAGTGTTTGCATGGCACATTTGACATTTTATGCACACTCTTTCACATTCCTTTCAACAATTTTGTTATGCTTCTAGCATTTGTCTGGCCCGTGTATGACTAAATCACAGTGTTTTCGTTGTTTGTCACAAGCCGTCGATGACTCACAGTACGTTACCTTCATTAGTGACTTGAACCTAAGTGATATAAATTAAGGCCAAACTCGTTACCAGAACGGCTCAATCAAATGCCATCCAAGTAGCGCCAGAAGGTTAATTGGGGTCAATGACATAAAAGGATCTTTACCCTAATATGGCCTTTTTTTTGCTTGATGAAATTGGGTGAAATCTGTTTTGTTAAAATACCGACACAGCATATGTTTCAAAATTTTTGCCTTTACGTTTTGTGCAACATTATGTCATGCAATTTAAGCATGATTCCCTGTGGGTGTGCTGTTTGAAAAATGTTCAGAAAACATTCTCACTGTGGATTTCGTAAAAACACAAATGTCATCATAAAATCTGTCATTGAACATTATGTTAAAAATAATTTGTAGATTTTTGTTTTATTGATATAACTTGTTTCCCCCAAAATTTTGGGCGTCTGCACTTTTCTGAAAATGAGTTTCATTTTGTGCACAAATGAACCTGTCCTGCGAGAACCAATTTATTGTCCGGCCGCAAAAAATTAAAATTTTGTGCATAAATAATTAAGTAACAAAATGTTGGTGAATTTTGGTTCGCAAGTGAGTAACTTATATATATTGCTTTTAAAATACCGGTAGCTATTGAAAGAAAAAACTGTATATTTTTCTGCGTGATACTAAAAATAATAGGGAATGCATTGTTAAATCTTTGTATTGCCAAAATTTTAATCTGAAGGTGAAATTTCAGCGCCAAGGAATGTACATGTCCATGTTGTAACATTGAATCATCGCAAATTTCAACTGAATATTCCATTTCTGTGTGAGATAATTATTTCATCGTATGCAACAAAAATTTCCCCACTACATTGTGTTCTTTATAAATTGTTAATTGTAACAAACCACCACTCAAATTTTACCTTGAGCGCTAATGACCATACACCACTTAATTAAATAACGACCATAAAAAAATTCTCAAGCCCCTTATTAATATTCTAATTGAATATCTGACTCATCAAATTCATTTTTTTATGTCGAGTAATTGATTCAGTAGGAAGGGAACCGCTTCAAACGAGAATTGGTAAAAAAAAATTGTTTTACCTTAATCGTGGTATTCTGTCAATTATTCAGATTTGTATTCAAGAGAAATTTGCAGTTTGGGGGATGGTTTTGTGGTTTTGTTTTTATGTTTTACGTAGATTTTTTTACAAAATGTCTCTTATTTTAACTGATTTAATACTTCAGACATAAATTTAAAAAAATCTAGTGCTTGATTCAGTTAGAAATATTGTGTAAAGTCAGTTGAAGAATATTTTGTTCAATAGACATTACATGTAAAACTGTTTTGGAGCATAACTTTTGACGATTTTATTACATTTTCACACTACACGATTTATAGGAACTGCACGTACTTTAAACAATATTTCTTTAAAGAAATGGCATTTTAAGTTTATCTGTTTAAGAAAGAAAGGGTTTTTTTAACAGAGATCTCTAGTTTGTAATCAGGAATAAAGGTTCTTTAGATTTTGCAGTCAAGAAAATAAAAAAATTATTTCCTTTGATATGGTGGAAATTGTAATGTAGATGCTGACCTTCCAATTGTGATGTTGCAAAATAGAACATTTGCCCTGACCTCTCTTGAAAAAAAAAATTGTGTGAGGATGAAGACAGTAACAGGTTTTTTTGGCTGTTATTTTTGGTTTTTCTCTTTTTTTCCCCCATCAGAATTTTTGAAGGTGGAGGTGGATGCCTGTCCCATCCGGAAGGCGGAGCTTCTGTGTAAAATGGGGCGGTGGGCCGAGGCAAACAGTGCATACAAGGCACTACTCACAAAGAGGTTATTAGCTTGATTTCATCAATTTTTAAAAAGCTATTTATTTTTTTGGAGTAGTATTAATTGTTTCTATTGTGTACATGTTACTACTGTACTTATTTTAATACAAACTTGTTTTGTTTTTCTCTATAGAATACTTTTGCTTTAATTAATGACAATATCATTGCTTTTGCTTATATTAATTTAAGTTTATACGTAACTTTAAGAAAATTACTCAGTTGACATTGATAAAACTTTGAAACCAAAGTTTAAAGCTTTGAAAATTCCATCTTATCTGGTATCTAAAGACCTGTTATTAAAATACCCAAATTAAATGATTTTTCCCCCATTTTTTTTCTTTAGGCCAGACAACTGGTTGTACTGTCAGCAATACCTGAAATCAGCGCTGGGGCTCATTGAAAATAACTGGTCCCCTCCATCTGCAGATGAGAATGATGGGTAAGCCGTGGCTGCATCCAAATGACAAGGTTATGGCTATGGCTGTCAGTAACACACTTGTCAATGGGGAAGTGGCTTCAGAAGCTTTCATAGGAGTATGCATTATTACTTGCCGTAGCCACTAGCCGTAGCAAAGTAATTAGGATGTGGCACGATCTTCCTAGTGGTGGAAATGCTCAGCGCCCTCTGTTGGGAGAATCATGCCAAGCTAGCTGAAAACTTAAGACCTGTTGTGTTATCTGGGTCATTCTGTAAATTTGGGGTCCGTTTTTTTCCTGTCCCTGTTACATCTGACATCTATGATTTTATAATTCTGATGCACTCCTTAATGCGGTCAAACAAATATATAATAATTTGAAGTCATTTTTAATGAAGTACCGAGGTAACAGGGACAGGAAAAATATCA
Source organism: Patiria pectinifera (assembly GCA_029964075.1). Taxonomy (NCBI): domain Eukaryota; kingdom Metazoa; phylum Echinodermata; class Asteroidea; order Valvatida; family Asterinidae; genus Patiria; species Patiria pectinifera. Next base: position 24,269 of record JASAOE010000564.1, read on the forward strand.
CACTTCGGACCCTAAATTTATGGAATGACAGAGGTTTTGACACAAACTTTCAACCGTTAACAAATGTCCAATTCTCTGAATTTACGTCTGTTCTTAGCGAGAATGAGAAGACGTGTCAACCAGATTACACCATGGACATGGTCTTGGATTTCATCCAAGAAACAGCCGAGGTGGAGGAAAAGAAGGCAGCAGAAGCAAGCCACGCCCACCCAAGAGGGATCCTGCTGTCTCGGTTTGAATTGCTCAGGATCCTGAAGGAGAAAGAGTCTCCAGAAATCGACAAGATCGGTGAGGATTGGAAATGTGCAACGTCTTCTGGTACAACTACACAGCAATTGTTATTCTTTGCGTTGCTGCTAAGACAGCCCAAGGTCGACTTGTGATTTAGCTTGCGAAGATTTTCTTGCGCTGCGACGATTTGCTTGCGCTGCGACGATTTGCTTGCGCTGCGACAAAACCGTCGGCATCAAGTCGAAAAGTCATGCTCTGGTCACAAAGCTGAAAATTTGTGTGATTACCATCGAACAAGCGGCATCTCATAGACATTGATGTAGAGTAATCGCAAACATGCTCATTATCAGGATCACGTATGAAATTGTACCTTCACATATTTGGGAAAGTTGAGCCAAACAGCGCTTTGCTTGGAACTGATATTGTTTTTCTTTATCTGTTATATTTTTCTGTTTTTCCTGTCAAACAAATCTTCTGATAGGACCGGTGCTAGAACTTTTT
>JASAOE010000565.1:0-25000 GCA_029964075.1 Patiria pectinifera
TAAGCAAGGTGTCTCGATTTGGAAATGCTTTCACGCCACTCATTTTAATTTATTTATTTCATTTTCTCTAAAGTAAGAGTTTTCATTGTTTAAAATCAAATCCTACATTTAATTAGAGAATATTTCATCTTCTATTTCTGATTGTTTTTGTTGTTGAACCGGCAATGCACTGAACATATGCAGTGAGTGTTTTGGGGGGACTTAGACATATTTACCTTGACGAATCTTTGTCTGTTTCCACGCTTATATTGTCATTGTGACTTCGTATTCATGGGGACAGTAATCAGGCCTATTGCAATTTCGGACTCTATTTACCTTAAATAAGATCCTCCAGAGACAATCGGGGACCAAATCATGGTCAAATATCCACTGCAAGAGAAAATTCTGCAAAGTGAAGGACACTAATTTCTCATTCTGTTTGCTTTTTGCCACTGATATATAGAACAAAAGGATACCGGAAGCAAATTCTTCATAAAACCGTCTAAGTGCTACCGAGTCAACCATCAAATTTCTCTTAACTGGTGCCCAGTGCAGACTACCATCAGGACAATGGAAAACATTGAGGTTGCCGTAATGGCAGGCAGTGCAGCCATTACGGGCCTCATTGCTTATTATTGGAGGAAAGAGGCCAACTACCTCAAACAAATAAAGGTAAGCTTATTTAGTTCCGATGAGGGTACATGTATATGGGCCGTAGCCGTTTCAATTGGCCACTGCTGGAAATAACAAGCGTATCCATGGAAGCGACTGGCCAGCAGCTGTAGCAATTTCTCGTGTGTTATTTCTAGTTGTAGCAGAGTGAATTACTAACATTTCACTTTTGTTTTTATTGCATCATATAGGATGCCCCTCGCCTAAACATCGACCCCAACCTGCAAACCATCGTCAGTGAGGCTCCTGAAAATACCATTCCCTATGCCGTCATTGAAGGGAGCGTGGAAGCTATCGGTAAACCCCTGCAGAGCGAGCATGCGTCAGGCATCTTGGGGGTCCTGCAAACGCTGATCTGTAGAGAGCATAAGACGTACTGGAGTCGGAGCACTCGGTTGTGGTAAGTCTGGAGCAGGTAGTGAACTTTGGGACCTTTCCCATAAAACAATGAAAATCATGTTTACTGCACTCACCAAAACAGCTGATGACGATGAAAACCAACAGAAATTGGATCATTTAAATAACGCTTGAATTCCGAAGCTTGTTTCAAGTACATTGACTCTGTTCTTAGTCAACTGCATGGACAGATTTTTCAGATTTTGGAAGTTTGAAATCTTTGGATTTTAGTGTATTGATTTCACCTTCAAAACTACATTTGGTCATTTAGTATTTTTTCCACCATATATGTTGCAGGCACGACACCACACGATTGATAAGGAATATAAACCACTCGGTCCCATTCGTGATCAAAGACAATAATGCAGGCGTAAAGGTCGAGGACCCTCTGTCTGCCACCGGGCTAGAGATTCCCATCATCCATGATTCGTTTGAGCCATCGCCGACGTCTCTAGGAGAACACATCGTCAGTTGGGCAAGCGGGGAAAAAACTAAAGGCTTTCAGACCATGGAAAGAATGCTGTCAGAGGGAACAGTGCTGACAGGCATAGGCATGCTGTCAAGGTCGACCGGTTCTCTGGTTCTCGGTCCCCCTACAGGCACCAACAGACCTTTCATCCTGAGCGACACCGGGTTTTCCGGGATTGTCCGGGATTTCCAATCGAAGATAAACCATCTCAAGTTCTTTCTGTGCATCAGCGGGTCCATCACGGCTCTGCTTGTCACACTGTGGTTCTATAAGCAATACAAGAAGTACGCGGAGAGGAGGAATCACGAAATGCAGGTCGAGAGAGTCTTGCAGAATCGGGCGGAGGAAGGGGCTGAAGGGACTGACGTGGACCCCACGGTCAGCGAAGACAACGCTTGCACGATATGCCTGAGCAACCGAAGGGATGTAGTGCTGTTAGACTGTGGTCACATCTGCACGTGTGCGCGTTGTGCACGATTGCTGCAACCGCCGCAGTGTCCTATATGTAGGCAGCGCATTAAGCGTGTCGTGCCGCTGTATCACTCATAGATTGGAACGGCGTCAAGTCCATAGATTGATTCAAGAGGCCACGCCCACTGCTCACCATGGCAACAGCGCGTTCGCCGCTCCGATGCATATTCCATTCGTGCCCCTTGTACTCATGTCATACTTACAGTGCTGGCATATCCAACAGAAAGCCAAGTAAAAAAAGAAATAGTTTCTCGTCCAAAATTTTTAAAGAAAAAGGAGGCACTTGTCCAAGATGGCGGATGCATTCTTCCATTTTCTCATTTCTTTGGCTGATACTTTTGTCCAAAGGAGCCATCCCCCTTTCTACTGCATACATGGCTACAATTTTGCTGGAAACAAAAAGACAAAAATATTGCAAATGTGTGATAAAAAATAGGAAGCAGGCAGGAAAAAGAAAGCGGGCGGGGATGAGAAACGGTTCATTTCTTTGTACTTGGCCTCAATCTTTGCTGTGATTGGTCGCAACTCCATGGGGGTTGGGCTTAATAAATCAGTTTATTGTGTTTACAGCATACCAAAAATTGATGTTTTTATGCAAGTGATACAAATTAGAGAGCCGAAATTTAGGAGCCTTTTATTTCTCCAGAGTGATGAATGTGGCCTTGAAGGCATAATTTCATCATATAGTTTTCTTAGACTGTTGGAATTGAGTGTACCATTAAAATTCCGTACCACTGTAAATGTAGATAGATTAAAATTTATCCGGAAATCATCTCCAAAAAAAGTTGAAACTGCTTCTCCAAATTCTAGTAACTCGCATGGAGCATCAGATATTGGTAGGAATACATAAAACAGACAATCATGACGTGAAGGCACATAAATGCTATTTGAATCGAATTTTTTAAGCAGGTAAGAAAGATCGTCATTTATGCATATTGTATGAGCGATAAGTATTGTTTGAATTGAAATAAAAATTAGCAGTGATTTTTATTTAGTCAGACACAGAAATCAAAAGGTTATGATCAGGAAGAAAATATTGCTCCGAAGACCAGCTTTTGTTTGTTTTACACATATACATGTAATCAAATTGTATGTATAATCAAAATTTAAATGCAATTGACATGCGAGTCTTTAATAGAATAAATTCACCCTTTTTGGGGATGGTGATTTGAACCCAAGGTTTCTTTCATGACTTTCTGTTTTATGAAGATGGTTATGATATTATGGAAACAATATTAAAATTGGTTCCGACGAGTTCTTAGTTGCTTTGTATTTGGCCTATCATGCAGTTGAGGTTGTTGAATCAAATTTAACCCATTTTTAGAGAATATTTTTAGTCGTCCACCTTTTTTGCAGACCTACATGTACATTGCACAAATTATTTTCAGTCTCTGAAAAATCGTGTAAGTTAAACATATATTAATAACTTGGGGTCTGATAAAGTCAAGAATATTCGGGTTTTGTGTTTTTTTGGCAAAAAAAGTAAGCTTTATAAAAAGTCTTGCGAAGGGATATCGGATATGTAAACATGCATATTCATGTTTTACGTGACGTCATATATTATAATTTACTTAGTCTGGTTTTCGCGCGTCTGTTTTAGATGGTACGAGATAACAGGTTAGGCGCGTGCGCGTGTATGCGGCAGACACCAGACTAATTCTGAGTGGTGGTACGGTACGCCAAGTTCACGTGGTTTCTGGTCGAGTCTTTCCTGTTTCTTGTTCCAATTTCCACTCCATTTTTACCCGTGAAAAGCTTTAAAAATCCTCATTTTGGAGGTTACGTTTTATGTCCTGAGTTGTACCAAACAAACTTCTCGTTCATTTGCTAGTGTTTGGTGTTTTGCGGGGTCAACTGACTGAGACGAAACGATGTCGTACCGCGGCGGTGGAGGCTCGTCAGATTGCCGGATTTACGTCGGCAATTTGCCGTCCAACGTCCGAGAAAAAGAGGTGGAAGATTTGTTTTTTAAGTACGGCAGAATAACAAACATTGACCTGAAGAGCAGGTCCCTTGGACCACCTTTTGCTTTCATCGAATTCGAGGACAGAAGGTGAGTTGTATGGAGGGTTTTTTCAGCCAACTCCGTTACTGGGAAAAGTGCGAAATTTGGGCATGTTGGATGGAAAATTTGTCTATAGAGGGCGCTTGTCAACCTGTAACATTCCAATTTCCATACCAAAATTGTACTTTTTGTAGGGAATGGGGACAGGGGAGGGCTGAAAAGCATGTGATCGATTTGCAAGCTAATAGTTAATAAAAAAATATAAAAAATAGGCCCTAATTAAATACGTGTTCCCTCCCCCTTTCCGTTTTGTAGTTGGAGAGAGTGCATTCTTTGTCGTACAGTTCTTTATAAGGCCAAAGTAAAAAGTTAACAATTCTTGTCCCCGTACTTAGCACACTTTTTCCTTCACTCTTGAAAAAAAAGTATATATATATTTTGTCTTTAATTTGTTTCCAACAAAATTGTAACCATGATGTAAAGTTCAAAATCTGTTTGAAAAGGTGACAGATCCTGTGGACGCAAAGTATCAGCAAAAGAGTCAAGGAAATGGAAGAATCCATTCCCCAAATTGGGGGTGGGGGGGGGGGGGGGGGGGGAAGGAGAAGGACGCCCTCTTCATTTTCCAAAAAGCCTGGACGAGGAACAATGTTTTTGTTTTACATGGTCTGATGCCCAACATTTTCCATTTTTTGACAACACTCATACGCAGTTTTTTAAATTTGTATTACAGGGACGCTGAGGATGCAATCTATTACAGAAATGGCTACGATTACGACAACTGCAGATTGCGCGTCGAACGTCCCCGTGGAGGAGGACCCCGTGGGGGCTACAGTGGGGGTCGGGATGGGGGTCGGGATGGGGATGGTGGTAGAGGTGGGGGAAGGAGAGGTGGCCCCCCACCCAGGAGATCGGACTACAGAGTCATCGTATCAGGTGCTTTATTAACCCTTACCTTCCCAAATCCTCCCAAATCTTCTTTGCAAATCAAGGATTTCGTAGGATTGAGGCTACATCTTCATGGCAAAAGTCTGTTGCTGATTTCGGAGGATGCACTGCGTCAAGGTCTTGGGCTGGATCACGAGTTGTGTATGCTCAGCCGTGCATACATTTAGGCCTAGATTATACTTGAATTCCTCCACACCGTGCTAGGATGTCACTGGCTCTGCCTCAACATACTGACAGTGATTTCCGGATGACTTTGCAGGATTGAGGCAGCAGTCACCCCTCCAAGAATCGCATTCAAGAAAAACAGAGATTTTGCAGGATTGAGGCTGTGTGCAATTTTTACATGGAGGCATTTGGAGGATTTTGTAGGATTGAGGTTAATACATCCAAGCAAAAATGCCGTGGGAGTTAGGGTTTAATCATTACATTGGTCACGTAAACTTCTACTGGTTAATTCGCCACCCACTTTGCACGTTGGTAAAAACATGTGCCTCTCCTCAAATCAGACTGATGTTCTAGCCATGCATCACTGATGAAATTTGACAAGTCTAATTGATTAAAATTAACAGATTTTTTTCTTGTTTTGCTTGTTTTGTGTTTCCAACGACAGGGCTACCTTCTACTGGTAGTTGGCAAGACTTGAAGGACCACATGCGTGAGGCTGGTGACGTCTGCTATGCGGACGTGTACAGAGATTGCACGGGAGTGGTCGAGTTCGTCAATGAAGACGACATGCGCTATGCCTGCAAGAGTCTGTGCGATTCCAAGTTTCACTCACATGAGGTAGATGCAAAAATCTCAAAAACTTGATAGTTTAGTATTTATACCCTAAAGAGTCATCTTGTTGATTATCTGAGATCTGTTGCAGAAACCTTTATCTGCAGTAGGCCCATAGTACTGGGTATTTATTGCAGAATTCAGAGATATTTCCTCCTTCGGTTAGTGGTTACTCATTGTGGAAAAAGCAAGACCAGAAAAGGTCTTGTGACAAACTATTTAAACGAACATTTGAAATGGTTATCCCTGTCAGGCTGCATCTGAACGACTAAGGCTTGGAATCACACGTGCCTCTATGAATACAGCCTTAGCCACTTCTGTTATAAGCTGCCATATGCAATGATAAAGACACGGCTTTTTAAAACTTGGACAATTCCAGTGTTATGTAATGTCCGTCACAGAGTTTTTAAGAGCTCAGTGAATAGACCTGAAACTCTATTTTTCAAATATTGTACATCCATCATCTAGTAATGGTCAAGGAGATTACAGACTAGGAGTTTTGGATCATTTCTCTGCATCGTTTATTGAAATGATGGTTAATTGGCTCTGTCACGGACATTACACTTCCTTTCATAACGTTGGAATTACCCATTTGTGACTTGATTTGTGGGGTAATTTGTGACTGACTCTGTTGGAATTTTGTTTGCTTGGTCAGGGTGATACGTCCTATATCACAGTCAAGGCAGACTACAAAGGTGGCCGCAGTCGATCTCGAAGTCGCTCCCCTAGACGCTACAGTCCAAAGCGAAGTCCGCGCCGATCCTACAGCCCCAAGCGTTCTAAACGCTCCTACACACGGTCCAGATCTCGCAGTCGCTCCAAGGGACGCGACAGTCGGTCACGCTCCCGTTAAGTTGTCTGGAGTGGGCGATCGAGTGTAGTTCCCATGGAAACCCGGATACCAATTACAACAGGACTAGGAAACTAAGGTTGGTTTAAGCAAAAAGTCTGAAACAGAATTTTGTACATGTGTGGAAATCGGTCGAGAAATTTCCTTTTTTGAATATTTGCTCAATTACATTCAATCATTACACAGATATATCTCATTATTTCAAGAGGAGACGTATGCATGCGTGTATATTCATTAAGTGTTCTTACTATGCACAAAAAGATCCTTCTTTTTTTCAAATTGGGTATTTTGACTTGAAGCGCTGTAAAGTTCTGTTAAACATCCACCTTTTGTAGAAAGTTGAGTCCAATTTGGCAATGAAATTTGAGAGTTCGATATTTGTTGATCTTTGTAGTTGTATTTTGTAAAAAAAACAAATCAGGTTTTGAGTATGTTTCCACCCACTGCGATCGGCGTTTGCCTTTTTTTTTAGCTTAATAACGTGTTGTACTAGTAGTGTGGTTTATTTTCCATCTGAAAATTGTTTGCATTGGAAATATACAGTGGTATAAAGGCTAAAAATGTACATTTTGAAGGTTGAAACTAGACTAGAATAGACGGTTTATTCATTCATAAGTTTTGTAACGAATGAAAAGTCACTGTTGCTAAAACTGAAAAATGAGAGATCTTAATCTTGTTACACACATACAAGTAGTCATTTGATTAACTTTGTAATTTTTGACAGAAATTTATTTGTAGAAAGTACATGCATACACATACCATCTGCTTGGACAAAATTAACATCAATTTTGAGCAATTGAAATTGGTCTGTTTTTGCTGGACTAAATTTGATGATTGGTTGGAATATGTCCAGTGTCTGAATGTAATTTATGTACCGATGCGTAGTGTACCAACACATAGATTTCTAGGGTTTAGCATGAGCTCAAACTGTCTTCAGAAACTAAACAATTTGTATACTTTTCATTTCTAACACTGAAAGATGCCGGATAGTTTAAACAACTGAACTTTTAAGTACCTGTTTAAGTAAGTTTTCTTTGTGTTTCGTGTTACGACTTGTGTTACATGTTACGACTTGTGTTACATGTTACGACTTGTGTTACAGCTAACAACGTTTCATATTTTCTCAATGTCCTCAGTGCCGTAAGGATGGACATTCGGAATTCCGGATTCCTTAGGAAAAGCACTAGAACTGAGAAGTCCAGGAATGGCAATTTTTAGAGGATTTTTTTTGTCATGGCGGGATGAAGGAATAGTGGAACAGATTATGGAGCAGTCGCATTTTTTGGCACACAAAGGACTCCTGAGAGGGAAACGAAACAATGGAGACATTGGGAACATTTGATCTCGATGTCAAGTTTTGGACAAATCATGGATTGGATGGTATGCTTTAAAAACTTATTTTTCTTTGGCATGTTTGAGTTATTTTCAAATCTGGCATTTTTTTCCCTCCAATTCTATGTCCATTTTTAAAAAAGAAAATTTAAAAGCAATTTTGATTATTTCAAGTTAGCTGTATTAACATCAGTTGTTGAATATTGTTACCCAGACGTTACGTGAAAATATCCGCTGTAAATAAGCTCTGCTTGACCTGATCCTAATTCAAACATGCAGAACAAATTTCGATGTTATTTTTTGTACGTTGTTATCAGTTTTAATTTTGCAGTGTCAAAAGCTTACACTTAAGTAATTAAATTGCATGCTGTTTTTCTTGCGGTAGTGGTGCATGCTTTAGTGACGGATTTGTAGTTTAATGTGATATTTTTAACATTTTTGAAACGTTGCAAAGACGATTATTAAACAAGTGGTCTTATTGCTTAAGTTGATCAACATGGTATCTTTTTCTTTAAAGTTAAAAAATTCAGGATTTCTGTTAACCTTGATGAAAAAAACATCTTTTATGTTGTCATTTTTCAGCAGTTGTTGCAAAAGACCTATAAAGCATCCTTGAAGTTTTGTTGGCAATCGACCGATCCACTAGGCCCCGCCCATTGTGCACGTGCGCAACAACATGTGCGCCTTTCCGATGCCATACTGCATGCTCTAGCCACGCGCATCATACGTGCACGCATGTGGTCGTTTGTGCATGCATGTCGGACATAAACGACAGCTGTCATTGGCCAGAACAGTGTTGGGCGAAGCTTAATAGATTGGTCTTTTCTAACTGGTTTGGGTGAATATCATTAACCAGACTTTTAACTTCTTTTTCAACCTCCAAGGTTCAGTCAGTATTGGATAGCAAAGGATTTGAGAGCACGGAACAGAGGGAAGGACACATTTAAATCGGAAAATCCATAGGATTCCTCATGGAAAACAGGATTCCACATGGAAAACACATGATTCCACATGAAAAACAGGATTCCACACGGAAACCATAGGATTCCACATGGAAAACAGGATTCCACGTGGAAAACATAGGATTCTGCAGAGAAAGCGTAGGATTCTTCAGAGAAAGCATAGGATTCCTCATGGAAAACATAGCATTCCACATGGAAAACATAGGATTCCCCACGGAAAACATAGGATTCCGCATGGAAACAGGATTCCCCATGGAAAACAAGGAGTTGTGTGGCAGACAATATTCCAAAAGAATCAGAAGTTCCTATTCTGGAAGATTCTCACGGGAAAAAACAGGATCTGAAAGGATTGGGACTACATTCGCCTTAAAGGAAATCCTGATGCCATAAGAAATGAATGATCATGAATGATATTTCGAATAGCTGGATTAAAATTTCTTTCCTAGCTTCCCATAGATTCATAACCGGATCTGCACTTTTAAGATCGGATTCTCATGGAAGTCCCTTTTTTCACACTGAAGCCATTTAAAATTGAAAAACACTATAAATTCTTGTAAAGCTTGGAACTTCCCAGTTGCATACTTGATCACAGAGTTGATGGGAAGTGAATATAAATAGAAAGGGATGCCTGTGAACATGTTTTGGATCCAATTTGTAGAGGAATAAACAAATGCAGCAATCCTAATTTGCCCTACTAATGATTCCTTCCTCTCCCATCGACTAAGCCTCCCCTTCCTTGTCAATAGACTGATCCACTAGGCCCCGCCCACTGTGCATGTTCACTGAAGCCTTCCCTCCCAGCCACTAAGCCGGTCTCCCCCTCCCTGTCAATAGACTGATCCACTAGGCCCCGCCCGCTGTACATGCTCACTGAACCCTTCCCTCCCAGCCACTAAGCCTGTCCCCCTGCTTGTCAATAGACTGATCCACTAGGCCCCGCCCACTGTGCATGCTCAATGAACCCTTCCCTCCCAGCCACTAAGCCTGTCTCCCCCTCCCTGTCAATAGACTGATCCACTAGGCCCCGCCCTCTGTGCATACTCAATGAACCTTTCCCTCCCAGCCACTAAGCCTGTCCCCTCTTCCTGTCTATAGACTGATCCACTAGGCCCCGCCCTCTGTGCATACTCAATGAACCCTTCCCTCCCAGCCACTAAGCCTGTCCCCCTCTCCTTGTCAATAGACTGATCCACATTCATGTCGGACATGAATCGTGGCTGTGATTGGTCAGATTTCCATAGGGCGGTGTAAAATGGATCGATCTACATGTACATGTATACACTTCCTGCTCATCCTCTCCCATCTCCCCCCGCCCACCTCCCATTCTGAAGAGCGTTTTTTTAACTGAAAGCTGTCCACTTATTAAAAATATGTGTACATCTACATCCCAAGTTGTGCAACAAACTAAAACACAAGACAATTTCACGCAGTCCTCTTAACAAATTATTTTATTGATGTCTTCCACTGAGATCAAGGATCAGGTAATGCATGTACATTGTAGTTTTAAATATTTTCAACTTTGTTTCAAAAATATCAATTTTAAATTTTGCTCAATTTCTCATCTTTAGCTGCATATCGTACAGTTATGAAACATCCAAAAACAGTGTAAGCTTTTGTGATGTGTAATAATATTTTTACTATTAACTCCCATTTTTAACTTTATACAGCTCCAATCATCTAGAATATCACACATTTCTACCCCCCCCTCCATTCCCAACAAATTTCCTCTTCCGTCTAGATCAATGTGAAGCCAGTGTCATGAGCAATCTTGTTCGTCTGACTGATGGCCATCATATCTGGCCACAGGCTTCGAGGGTAGCGGAATATTACCTATGAAACAAAAAAAAACGAAACTTTAAAAAATATTTAGAATTTAAATAACAGCTTTTAAAATATTTTAATAAATGACTTTTTAACTTGTATTGCTTAAAGTTGCCTTTATTTGTGTCACTCTCCATGTTGATTTTATTTTTGAAACAGTGAACTGTGTTAATATTAATAACAAACCTGGTGGAGCGACAAAGTATTCTTCACACGTCTTGGCAGCATTTTGAAGAATTTCCTCGGCACAATTTCCCTCAGTTACTTCATCTTCTCTTAGGTACAAAGTCCTGTCAAAGTACCAAAAACCCCGATAAACTTTTACCTATATTGCCAATTATTGAAAATAAATTCCAATGATAATTTGTAGGTGTCGATGTTACTTTGTTGGAAAGTTAAGTGATTTTTAATAATCAAAAAGAGGTGAAAAGTGTTGTATGCCACAGGTTGAAGAGTTGGGACAGTTACAACAGCTTGTGTTTCGACTTGCATTTTTAAGGGTTTAATCAATTAATCAAGGGAAATAGTGTTTTCCTCAAGCAAATTAGGAGAACAATTCTTTTAATTTCCAAAACAATATCACCTGTCCTCAAGAACTGAGTCCAATGGTTCCACACCAGTAGTGTCGACCATTTGAATCTGGTCCGCTAATTTGATAGCTTCAGTTAGTCTCTGTATTCCAGCCACATTATTGAAGTCCACCAGAGCTAGTCGCTCTAAACGCTGGATAGTTCGCTCATCAATGACTGGCTCCTGTTAAGAAAACAAATAACCATTGGTGCTATCCGGTTCGTAAGTGTGACGTCATCTCAACCTACTGTACATGGTGTAGCATGGCACTAATGGAACCGGAAGTTAACGCAACTTGAGTGTTTATCCAATGGGCGCTTGTAATCAATGGTGCGTGCGCGTGTATGACGAAGTCACTTACGAACCGGATAATTTGGAAGGTGGGTGGTAAGGTTTACCATGAATATTCAGGTCATCGTGAATGCTGAGTTAAACATGAATATTCAGTTCATCATGAACACTTGAGTTAAACATGAATACTGTACATGTATTCAGTTCTTGCATTCGAACCTTTTTATGTTTTTTTATTGAAATATTATTCCATCAAGTCCAAGAGCGTAACAATCATATAAAAGGTTCTTTTTGGTTATTTTTAGTACTTTCTATTGGATTTCAAATTGCAGATTTATTTAATTTCAGTGACCCAGCAACTGTTCATACCTTAGGCAGGTTGGCAGAATTGATTTCTTTCCATGTTGGTTTACGAGGTATCTGCAAACAAAAAAACAAATCAACTACATGTTCATGTACGCGATATTGTAAATTTATGAAGTGGCCTGCTGGCCAAGATGCAATGAGATGTTAATTGGAAAGTAAATTTTTCAATTATTTTGAGTTTCAAATTCCCCAGCTGTAGGCTGTATGTACTTTACTGCCTTCCGTGGGCGTCCCTCATTATCCTCTGTACTTGACAAATGTTATATTAATATTCTACTTTTGATTACCAAAATTTTGTAAACTTGCAATTCACAGTTCTTTGTTGAAATGAGCCCGTGTAACATAAACAGCGCCACCAACGGTCACTGTGCCACTGCCAATGCCAGTACAGTTCACCGTATCGATACATTACCTTCGGGTTTAGTCCGCCATTTGAAGAACATAGCCTTTGATTTGTAGCTTGAAGGACAGGAATACAAGAAGACAATATTCGTCTCGACATAGCTGGATGAAACATCGAATGCAAATCTGTATTTCGATGTGAAATTTATCCCTGACTTTCACGAGTTCACTCAGTTGAAGTTTTTCATGGGCGCCGCCATCTTGGTTTGATCAGACGAAGTCTTTTAAATATCATTACGCCAAAAGGAGATTCCAAACATTACTTTTCCTAAAAAGATCTCTACACAGTGAAATAAGAGGAACAAATCAAAAACAGTGGTATATAATTTGATTGAGACTCGAAGAACACATCTTAATTATTTTTAATCTGTACCTATTTTATCTCAGTGCGGACTAGTCACAGATTTCATGACTTGTGATCCGGCTGGAAGTTGTGCAGCAGACCGACGAAACTTGTGCCTTGTGCCGTGGCTTTAAAAAGCCGTGTTTAACAAATTTCAAGAAAACTTTGCTAGCTGCACATTTTAGAAGATTTGACTCGGTGAACCTGAGCGCCGAATATCGAATGAGGTCGTGGGAACCGTGAATTTGGCACTAAAAAAAATTTGTTTTGAGACTTGAGCGAGAGCAGTTTTGCCTTGCAAGTTGCATCATTCATTGAAATGGAGAGTATTGGATCGGATTGTAATCAACTCAAGAAGGAATACGATGCCTGCTTCAATGCATGGTTCAGCGAGAAGTTCTTGAAGGGAGACTACAATGATGCATGTGCAGACATCTTCAAAAAATATCAAACTTGTGTAAAAGTGAGTAGGCCTAGTTGTTATTTTAATTTGTTGGGCCTAGGCCTAGGCCTACTTAACTTTGAATGCGAAGTAAATTTTGTTAATTTGTTTTCTTCCTGTGAATTTCCTGTAGATAATTCCATCTTGCTGATGTTAGTAATAGTCATATTCAATGTTAGTTTTATCTCTTTCACAAGTGCGCATGAATGAGGCCTGCGACGTATTTGCACATGTTACATGTATGATGTAGTCATGCACTACAATAAATTAGAAAGAATGATTGATTGATATAAAAAATGGGAAGGAACGTTGTATCCTGATGCCACTTTTTCATTACATGAACATGTATATTATCTCAATGAAGGTCGGTCATTGCAAAAATGTTGAAAAGACATGAATCTAGGATTGAGAAGCATTTCCAATTTTGTTAGAAAATACTTTGAAAATGCACTCAACTCTCTGTGGTGTCTGGCTACTCCTTTTTCCAAAAAATGCCCAGATATTTTAACTGATTTATTATAACTCTATCTTTTCATTTTCAGAATGCCATCAGGGATAAAGGCATCAATTTGGATGAGCTTGAGCGACCTGTTTTGGACACTCCATCAGAGAAGCAACCACTAGGATCAGGAACAGCCATCTAAATACATGTACCTGATGTGGTATAGGATACCAAGGCGATCAGTCGGAAGGATGAACATGTCCTGTGCATGGACAGTTCAGTATGGAACAGTTCAGTATGATGGACAGTTCAGTATTGAACCAACTATTCTTCAAGTTAACAGAGGCTGCATCTACTGCTTCATTTGTCCAAGATTCACTTCTGGGGAAGAAGACGACAATGGATCTGAATCATAGGGCTGTGCTGAATATACTGAATATTCGATCAAATGAATATCTAAATAGCTTTTTAAGACTTTTTTCGACTCAAATATTTTTTTAAATGTGAGCGGTCTGAGGAGAAGATGAAAAACATCCACCATTCTTTTAATTGTATTGCAAGGTTTTATTGTTTATCAAATGCCATACTTTTGTCAAAAGCCACTTTTGCGAATGATTTGAGAGCTTCCATTGAGAAATACATCAATCAATAAGCTCTTTGTCAATTTGCAACAAGCGCAGGTGCACGCACATCCCGATCGGTGGCCAGTTTAGACTGGCACATGTTAATATTGATCAGCTCATTACGAATATTTGAATATTCTATCAAGTCCAAATTAGAATAATTGAATACTAAATTATTTGAAAATGCACATCCCTAATTTATCATTTGCTACAGCTTTGGGCATTAACTGGCACCTTTCATTTCTTTATGTGATTATTTATGTTTATGTTTTTTGTATGTACTTGCTCAGGAGTGAAATTGTAATTTATAAATGATGATACATAATTCAGAGCACCCAACAGAGTCAGAGAATGTTGGATGGTTAACGCCCCTTTTCTCCCCTCCATGATCAATTCATAATTGTATTTATTTGGTACAGTTGATGGAAATTGACATTTTTATCTGCTGAAGTGTTTTATTCTAATGTAAGATTCCAAACGATCGGGGTGTATTGCATAAAACAAACTTAATTTAAAAAAAATCTGTTTAAATGATTTCAATAATGGGATCCACAATGATGTAGTGAAATGGTGTTTTTTCCCCCAAATGCTGTCATTTGTCAGTAAATTTTGGACGTTTCTTCTTGAAAACAAATTCAATTGTGATGTTGGGCTCAGTACAAAAAAAACATTTCATGTACTTCAAGACAGAAAATTAAAAACCTTAATAATTTAGGAAAAATAAGCAAATAACCTGTTTGATGAAAAGAAATGAAAATGAATTGTAATTTTTTTGTAATGTACATGTATGTTTGATTGTAGATTGATAAAAAAATGTATGAGAATATTTTTATATTTTTGTATAAAAAGTACTGTATTTTTAACAGTGTTCAGTTTTACTTAAATGCATGAGAGTGTTGCACAGCACACGTTAACCCACAACTTTATTTAGCTACAAGTTTGGGGGGAAAATGTTCAAATATTAACTGATTCTAAGAACAACCTGAGCAGAGTTGGAATAAAACACACACACACACAAAGTTATACAAATCGGAAAAGGCTCTAAAGCAGTTTTAACCATGTTATTGTGGATTTTTAATAGGGATCATCGAAACATTCAAAATGAGTTCCATTGTTTTTGTATTTTCAGGTCTCACGTTTTTCCTTTTTTAGACTCAATAAAATGTGGCAACACAGGAAAAGATTTTGTTTGAACTCTTTAAATTTCTTGACTTGATTGTTTAAAATTAAACTTTCATTAGATTTCATTAAGTCAATAAAGTTATTCATATATTTGTGCAAGGGGTGGACAGAATTCGTAATGCATCTTGGATATCATGGATGAGAAACAATTTGTGCACAAACCTATGAGGCCGAGTACCAGTTAAAACGTTCGTTTGATTCCTCATTTATATTTGATTCCTCATATCAGTAAGTGGTAATATTTTTACACATTTTTGCACAAGTAATTTGAAATATAATCATTGAAAAAAATATTTTTTTTTAAATATCAAAATGAAGAAAGTTTGGGGAGTCTCATTTTTAGATACCAGTTAAAACTGGTATCTAAAAATGTTATTGGCCAATCAGAATCAAGATTTCAAGATCACGCCACCAACACTGACCAATCACAATCGTTCCTCAAATCGTCTGGGCCTTCTGACTAGTAGTACCTTGAAATAAATTGTATTCTTCACAGATTGAAGATTTTTAGGTGAGGAAAAAAATATTTTCTGATAAAACAATTTATTTAACATCGTTTTTACTTAAATTTGTATTTTAAATGGGCGAACAAAACAAGGCTCAAGTTCGAGACTGAAATTTTCGTCTGCTCGCTTGCTTTTTTTGCGCGCGCGTCTCAAATGTAAAATGTTTGCACATGTAGGTACCGCTGTAAGTTGTTGCCGACCAAATTCACCGCGAAAACCGCAGTCTAGCGAGATACTTGTCGGACCTTGCCACAAAACTCCACATCTAGACGTATTGCCGAACTTTATTTGCCCCGTTCTGTTGGTATAAGGCCCAAGGTACGTATAGCGTGAACTTTGACACTTTTTTTTTACGATAGGCCTACCGTCAATGACCGTCAGACCGTATACCGTACTTTACTACTT
Source organism: Patiria pectinifera (assembly GCA_029964075.1). Classification (NCBI taxonomy): domain Eukaryota; kingdom Metazoa; phylum Echinodermata; class Asteroidea; order Valvatida; family Asterinidae; genus Patiria; species Patiria pectinifera. The sequence goes on from JASAOE010000565.1 coordinate 16,255, forward strand.
CTAAACTAAAGTTGCCCGGAAGAAGGCTTCGTCAAATATATTTGATTTGGTTGATTCTGCCTCAATTTTCCTCCCCATTTGTTAGTTGAACAATGTCTAAAAAGGTAAGAAAACGGGGGAAGGTTTTTTTCAAAACTTCTTATTGAACATCTTCGGAATTTTGTCGGAAAGGTATATCAGTGTGGTGGAGTTGCATAAATGTGGCCAATTTACTGGACTACCTCCGTAAATAAAGGCCACACTTAGAACATGAACCCGAATATGTAGAACTTTGTCAAGTTTATTTTCACATTTAGACTTTGTTAGAAGCACACTCGCCTTCTTTCAACTTTCAAGCGATAGAAAATAATTTCCCCCTCCCCTTTTTCAGAGGTCTATATTTCGTGTAATTTCCAGGTTCATTTTGCGCAGTTAGCGTATCTAAATTCCAACACGAAATTACACGAAAATAGACGTCTGAAAGGGGGGGGGGGCTAATTTTCTATCGCTTTAGAGAGGGTGAGTGTGCTTCTAAAGCGTAAATAAACAAACAAAGTCTAAATGTGAATTACAAAACTTGACAAAGTTCTACATTTTCGGGTACATGTTCAAAGTGTGGCCTTTATTTACGGAGGTAGTCCAGTAAATTGGCCACATTATGGAGCTAGTGGTACATGGAGCAGTTTTAACATTCTGCTTTTTGAAGGGTTTGGGTCCCAGTCACCGATATTCCTTAATTTAAAAAAAAATCGCCATGTCAAGTGACAGCTTCTGATACATATAAGAGAAAAATTCTTGCAATAATTCAATTCAAATTTAATTTCAACATAGGCCTATCACATTCCTATGGCAAGTTTACAATGTGCCAAAACAAGGGTTGTAGGCATAATTAGTCCAAAAAGAATTATGTGCATTTCATGAAAATGGAACAGGATCTCGTAACCCAGAGCATGCAGGCATCATATGAGGCATGGAATGACAGAATCCCCCCCCCCCAAAAAAAAAAACCCCGACTAGACATTCTAAATACACCCTCCCATATTCATCATATAAGCATGTAGGTATAGCAATAGTGCTGCAGGGTGTTATTTAGACAGTAAATGAGTTGAATAATTTCATGATTTCACCCTAGGGCGCTAAAAAAAAAACACATCTGCCCCACAGTCGCCCCTTTGTTCGAGCATAGAGCAAGGTTCGAGAAGTTTTATTTTTCTTTCTCGAATTCTTGCAGTAACGACACATTTCTGCCGAATGTTGATCTGCATATTTGAAATGCGAGTCCAATAATCTCTTTGTACTTTCCCCAGCCTTCCCCGGGGCTGGTTTCAACTTGGCGGCATTTTGCTTTGAAATGTGAGACCCGGCCGCTAATTGCTTCCGAGCTTCGGTACGGCGTTGAGTGTCCTGTGTGCTACTGGGCTAAATGATCCGTGCTTAATATTAAATTGCAATATACGCCCTGAGGTGGTGTAGTGTGGCGCTGGCAAAAGAAGAAGGGGAAAAAAACATACTCATTGGAAAATTTGCAGTTTTAGTCACTCTGGCAAAAGGGTTTTGACCAAAAAATGTAAAATGTTTGAGATTCAGCATGAATCCTCACATTTTAATAATTTTCCACGCACCTTAGGGATTTGGGGTTAATTTTGTGGGTTTTGATATTGAAAAACAAATATCAAGTGAAACATGCTCCTGCAATAAAGAAGGATAAAATGAGCTTTAAAGTTTTAGTTTTTGATAAAAAGCAGTGCTGCCTGTTCAATATCACATTTTGTGACAGTTGATAATAGATGTATGTAACTTTTGTAATGACCACTTCGTTACTTGGAAAACACACTAAAAATGCACCGGACACTCTATAAAATCAACTTTGCACAACCCTTGGGTCCTGTCTGAAAGACATTTATTATCCAATCACACTCCAGACGAGTTCTGTTTTCCAACAAAACAATGCCTTCCCATCCCCATCACACAACGATTGTTTAATACACAACTTCCAAATTTATCAAGATATGACATCTGTTTCCAACCTTTTGTACATCTGAAGACATTACATAGTAAACACAATGTATCCAATCTATTGTATTCAAATGTGTACTATTCATTAACCATTGTAGTTAAGTAGGATGAAAACTTATAGTATTTTCATGATTCTATTGAAGTTTGTTTTTATAAGTCCTTGCTTTTACTGCACATACACATTCACTCCTATTTTTACACGTAGTATACTGTGGGGAATTTTTTTTCACAGCTGTTGATACAATAACTTAACACCTTCAGAAGACAAACCTTAAAACACATCATTTGAGTTCCAACAGGGCAAACACACAAGTACATGTAGTGAAACAGTACGGCTTATAGTGCAGTGACTGAGAACCTGTTGCCGTCAGCAGGTTTAGTCATGGACAAAGCTGTGAACACATACAGTAATGTCTGCTATTATGCCAGCTTGAATTGCCTAAAGACCATTTACATAGTGCAGTATTATGCTATAATGTCTATTCAAACAGTTATCTAATGCCTAAATGTTATTACACTTTGAAAGTATAATTATACTGCGAGTGCATGCTCATGATGTTGGGCATTGTTCTAAATTTCTCATTTTTTATTTGCTCAATTATAAGTGTAACTGTAAGGTCAATCATATGCTTATAGAACACCACATATTTGGACAGGCTTTATGGTAAGTATTGTTCAACTTTACATTTCAACTGGACAGTTCTATCGTGTTTGTCATCATCGGTATTTACTGAACAAGTATGCTAATCATACCTGTACATTCTGCTGTTAACTGCATAAAAAGACAGAAATTTTCCCCCACATGAGCAAATATGTGCCCCGCTTGTATGTTGGGGTTTCGCCTCCATTTTGGGTGCCCCCCCCCCTTCCGTAAATGCTGGATCTCCAACTGCTGTATATGCCAATAAATTAAATATGTTGAATACTTTTCTTTGTAATTGTCAACACTACAAAATTAACACAAATATTTATTTTATAAAACACTATCCTAAATACTTTGTCTCAGAGTACTTGTGGGCAAATGTTTCGAGAAAAATCCTGCTCGGACCAAAGCGGCAGGGCATCTAATTTTATCAAAAAAACTTCTTTTTAAATCAATCAAATGTGATCCGATTCAGAAAGCCCAAGACACTCAAAGACACATAGAGAATATAAAGTATATGAAATAATATACAGTGTTTTGTACAACATAAAACAAGCAATTATTTACATGTGAATGAGTTGGGATAGAAGTGAACACCGATTGGCCCATGTGAACATAAAAGGACATGCAGGCAAATTATGGACTCCATATGGGAACTCTAGGGGGCGCTTTATGGCCTTTCCTTAAGAGCCAGTGAGTAAAGGACTGTGGGCGTGCACTGTTTTACAACTAAACATGCATTTGGCAAAAAGCACGCATCAATTTATCTCTCCATATGCACAAACCCTAAAATGTTTTTTCAAAGAAACATAGGATGTTTGTGCACAGTAGCAATGGCACTCAAGTATCCTTCAATCTTTCTTTCGCCGTTGAGGGCGCTATTGTACACAGAGTCCATAGGTACTATTCGATAAACTCCAATTGTACATTAATCTCAAGCCGGGCTTTTATGCACTGCCAACCACACCTTTCCAATAAGAGCAAGAAAATATTAATATCTTTCTATTATTATAAAACACTGTCCGACTGCCGGACAATGCTATCAGAATTAACTCTACACAGCTGCTTCTAAATCAATTGAAATTGTAAAAAAAAATTAACTTACCCAGATATGCTTTCTTTTTTGGGGGGTATATTTTGTATAATACTTTTGTGACCTGAATTTCACTGAAAACATAACACTGATATTTAAAAGAATACTGAGGTTTTATCAAATAAAAAATACTGAAACCATGTCTAATCCTGAAAATGTAATTTGTATCAACAAAATTTGCATTTGGGTTGGCAACCCTAAAATGTAAAAGAAACAAAATTCCATGTCTAAATACTGAAAGATCTAGGATCTAGAATTCTTATTCTGAAAAATCTACGCATTTAAAATTCTGAATTCTAGATAAGCAGCTGCAGCATATAAATTAGAATTCCGGCCTTTCTACTACGATAAAAGCATTCCGTTTCAGTAACAAATTGAATCTTAATGAAACAGACAGTAGACCAAATATTCCTGGTAATCACAACTGACATTTTCAATTCAGAAACGTCAAGTTTCATGAAGGAAAGTCATCTGGCTTGCCATCTACTATCGTGTCCCTCATTAAAAACGTTGTATTTCATATTTACGTAAAAATAACTATTGGCTATTTTTGTTTTAACCTTGATATAAATGATATTAGAGTCAATGAAAAAACACAGCAAGTGATATTTTGCCTCGAGGCCATTAGAAACAGATTATCAATCACAATTTTTTGAATTGAGTTTTTTTCCTGTACTGCTTTATTCCATGGTCAACTAGCAAATCAAACTGGGAGAACAAGACCAGGCAAACCCAGCAAAGATTGTCCCAGAGTGCTCCTGTTATGATGACGGTACAGTTTGGCTACAAATTCAATGGCTTCATTTACTGCTTGAAATACACACAGGAAACAAATTCACCGGATCAGACATAAACAAACCATTTTCCAACATTTTTTCCAAGAATGTGAGACATTGTTATTTTTGTTCTGTGACCTACATGTAGACCATTGAAATATGGCTGTTAAACAATATGAAACACAAAATTACATTTGAAAGTACACCATTTTGACGGTTGTTCGCAGACAATATGACAAATGCATGGCTGTTACATCAATTCTTGCACAGTACTGTAGACACTAACTGTAATTGATATGTACATGGCATGAAATCTAATGCATGCCTCATATGAACTACCACTACTTTCCTTTTATTCACAATTAATATATAAACAATTGTTGACTATACATGTATGTAACCATATTTTTTAGTGGATGAGGGTTTAACGCCAATTTTCTGGGTAAAAACACTGGAAAAATCCTGTTTATTTAAGCAATTTAGTAGATTTACCTGAATCGTCTGTAAAAATTCAGGTTTGTAAAAATGAACTTTTTGAGCTGTAGAAACTACGCCTATTGTGATAAAGTAGGCTGTTTATTTTGTTACCCTATGAACAGACAGTGTCTGAGGGGAGACAAAACATAACCCATTACTACACAAGTCTTTAGCTGTCAACAAAATATGAAGTACAATTTTGCTGAATGGGTTAAGACACCTTGTGGCAAAAATATCACACAGTTCCCCAATGAAATGATCGTGTAGCACCTCCACGTAATAAGCTTAATTGCCTACTTCATTGATGCAGAATTCATGTGGTAAGTTAAACAGGAGATTTCTCCTGTAACTTAAAGACAAGGTTTTTTTCTGTTTCCATGACTGACATTTCTTGTTAAAAGCATTCGGCAGAAACTTTGATGGTACACTCAAACGAAAAAAACACCCAGTTACTCAAGCATCTAAAATGTGGCAGTGCTAAACAATACTTTATCTTCAAGCAAACTTGAATCCTCGATCCCGATTGGTCGATATTATACCTAATACCATGGTCCATACCGCACTTGGCATATCGCACTATTCTAAGATGCACGCGCTATTCCTAATTTAGAATAACTGTTGTGAGGTTCGTGTACAGCATGCATTTTCCATCTTTACTGTGAGTCGAATTTGCTTGAAGATAAATATATTCGTTATCCCACGAGCACGAGGGGAGCATGGAAAAAGTAGTGCCTCCGTGTTTCATATCCAACTCGGCCTTTGGCACCGTGGCATGTGGGACACAGACGTAATTCTCAGGGATGTGATTGGTCTATAACAAAAAAACCTGAAAATGTTATGCATGAAGTGCAAAGCCGAGCGGCGGCCTCTTGAAGCCATGCAACCGTGAGGGGTGGGGCCCGCTTAAGGAGGGAGATTTTTATTTTAGATGCTCCGTGCTGTGCACATTGAGGCAATTACTGGGCATTCCTCTGAAATTCTGCTGAAGCATTTGTTTTTTAATTTATGAAGAATTTATTTGTTAAAATGTACTCTTGTTCTAATAAAGTTTTTTTTACTCAAAGTTGAGAACCATGCTGTTTCCCATTTTTTCAATTTTGTGGGTGGGTTTTGTTGTGATACAACAGCCCCAGAAGCCACGGCGGCTGGGTTTGGGGCCAGGGTTTTTGAAATTTTGAACTTTTTTGAACTTTAGAAGCTTTCTGGCATTTTAGAGAGCATTTCAGAGATGTAATTTTTTTTCAAAAAAAAAAAACTTAAATCAAACTTTAATAATCTTCCTTTTCATATATCATGCTTTCAAAATAGCCTCCTTTAGTATTGTTGGAAAAAATTTTTCACCATTTCTATATTTGTAGTAAAGCAAGGGTTCAGTTTTATTTATTATTTTTGTATTTTGTGCCTTTTTTTTTATCAACGCCAGCCATCAAATCAAAACTAAACATGCCTCAACTACTTAAAAAACCTTTTGATTTTAAAATATATTTGATTTATGCGTAGTACTGCTTTATGTCATGCATCATGGCGCATGGCGGCCCGCCCCCATTCTGGCGGTGCGGCCGCGGCCGCCCGTAGCGTATCCCCGGCGGCGGCCGGCCATGTTAGGATTGCTCCACTGTGAACAGTGGATCCGTATCGATGTGACTGCAGAAACACGCTCTGATGTTTCTCCACAGGTTCGTCACCATGTTTCTCTTGCGATCTCGTTCAAATACATATCAATACAATGAAGAAGAACAGAGATCACGTTCTGTAAGATCACGTTCTGTGATTTTAATTTTCAGAAATCGATTTTTTTCATACGATGGTTGTTTTTTGATTTTCACGATCCAACCGTCCGATTGATTCCGCGCGAACTTGTGAACCTGCTGGTCATTCATCACATGATTGATCCTCTGTCATCATAGCATTGATTCTGTTGCTGCATGCACTCGTCTGCTGTACCATGCTGCACCTGCACACAGTACCCGACCAGCGACACAGGAACTGAATATACCCGACACAGGAACTGGCGAAAAATCATAACAACCTCGGCCCGGCTGCATGGTCTTCAACTTCGTTCTCATTTGGGTGTTCAACATTGGTATGCGACATATATCGATCAACGAGTTATGCGTCGTAAAGTAATTTCATCCATTTACGGCAAGCAAAACTCATTATGAATAATTAATTAGCACATTAAACCCCTTATTTTCTACAGTTCACACGATTCATTCACACGGACTTTTTTTGGCAAAAAAAAAATTTCGGATAAAACGGAAATCACATCCCTGAATTCTATTCCGTGTTCCCCTTGTCTCGTGGGATAACTAATAAAATTTATATTTCTGGCCTTCAGAGTCCTTCCAATGTTTCAAATTTCAGCTGATTAGCTAAGTATTTCTCAATGAAGTCACGTGCAATCTCTCGCGTGATCTCTCTTTCTTGACATCGGACCATGCGTTGCTCAGGGATGTCTAGTATGAGTAGGAGGGGGAGGCTGTCCTCGTCAATCCGTAGGAATTCACGGAGGTTGTCTACCATTTCTTCCTGTACATGGCAACAAAAGAGAACGAAAGAGAAACATTTACTGAGTGCTTTTTTGGACAGGGGATTGGAACAGGGTTTAATAGACAGATTCGTTTAGCCAGCAATCTGCCTTATCAATCCCTAACCCTGAATAATGAAACAGAAAGCAATAATAGTGAAAAAGGTGTTGCGTACCTTTGCATTTGCTGCCAAGTCCCATGCTTGGCTGCATCTTGTTGTATTTATTGGGGGAACTGTGCATAGTGCAATGGCTGATCTAGCAGAATCCACCGGCGCAGTTTGTTGCATTTAGCTGGGTAACAGACTGCATAGTGCCTAGGCTAGTTTGTACTGGGTTCACTGCAAATGCAACAGAATCTACTGTTGCAATTTGTTACATTTATCAGGATTCTCATTTCAACTGTGTTGGTTTTGTTGCAATTTAGCAGGGTACATGTACGTAAAGAAAACCTGATGGGGATTGGGGTTATCGATTCAGTTAGTTTCTTACATCTCCTCCTATGAAGAATCTAAGGGAGCAATCTTTGCCCGTTGCCTCTGCTTTTTCGGTATACTCTCTGGCGATAGGTAAGAGAAGTTCCTTTGCTTCAATCACATCATCGTCGCCTTCAATGTCTGGGGGGTAAGATCACAAAAACCAAAGATACATTTCAGTTGATGTTCAGACCATTATTGTCTTAAAAACACATGTTGCTAGAATCGTAACTTTGAGCATGATCCCTGGCTACATGGCACATACAGGTTTATGGATTCTGACTAGCACCCTAGAACAAAGATAATGACAAATTGGGGCACTGCCAACATTACAAAGGCCTGGATAATTCAGTTGGTAGAGCACTGGTATGGTAATCCGGAGGTCGCAGACGCAGGTTCAAATTCTTTGTTCAACTTCACATAATTATCAATGTTAATATTGTTTTCGGTAGCACAATGTGTTCCATATCTTTTGTGAGTTTGTGCAGTTTCTGAGAACCACACACACTAAAAAAAGACAAGTTGGATTACAAGGTGCTACTGCAAACTCCATATTAGTGCATATTAACTCTCAAACCATACAAAGTCTTTCTCACTGTTACTATAAAGCACAAAGGGTGTTGCGTGTGTGTTCGCGAATTGATCAATCGCAAATGAAGTGGGTGTCACCTGCGAAGCAGGCGACATGTCTTGCGAAGCGGGAGACAGGTGGCAAGGCTGCCCCTCCCCCCATGAAGCGGGGAGGCTGCCCCCCCCCCC
>JASAOE010000566.1:0-25000 GCA_029964075.1 Patiria pectinifera
CACCCATCCCTTATCCCAAACACCCACCCATTCCCTAACCACCCACCCATTCCATAACCACCCACCCATCCCTTATCCCAAACTGCCCACCCATCCCTTATCCCAAACCACCCACCCATTCCCTAACCACCCACCCGTCCCTTATCCCAAACCGCCCACCCATTCCCTAACCACCCACCCATCCCTTATCCCAAACCACCCACCCATTCCCTAACCACCCACCCATCCCTTATCCCAAACCGCCCACCCATCCCATATCCCAAACCACCCACCAATCCCATATCCCAAACCCTTATCCCAAACCACCCACCCAACCCAACCCCAAACCACCAACCCAACCTCAAACCACCCATCCAATCCCAAACCCAAATCACACTCATAAATATGTCTACCTGTGCACCTTTTTTGCAGTAATATTTCCTTTGGAGTTTGTTTTTCTCCAGAATAAGCAATACAATATACATGTGTACAACCTAACCAGTCAAAATGTGTCAAGTTTTGCTACACGTGTGTATTGATTTTAACATTCCATGTAAACATATTAACCCTAATTACCCTCAATCCATTCAAAACCACGCCCAGGTTTTGCATAGTTTGATGGATTAGTAGGACTTTACATCTAATTCTCTTTTTAAGTAACATGGGATTTACATGGATTTAGATTAGGATTGTTCTTAAACTAATGAAGTAGGTCTACGTCAGCTTACTAAGGCAGAATCAATCAATTGGAATCAATGATTGGGATTAATTAGATTAGATACATTTAATTGAATTAAATGCCAGGTTAAACAAGATTCAACAAAAATACGTACTGTGCGTAGAGATTCATCAACTCTATTTACAGTGTAATTTGATTAAAAAGTTTTAACGCCCAGAAAAAAAATTAGAAAAAAAAATTGCAGGAATTTAAAGGACATTTTAACATGCACATAGCACTTGTGTACATTCCCATTCCTATTGAAAGTAAACTAGTTATATGTGTCAGCTGGCTTCATATGGGTTGTGCAATGTGGATGATTTCTTTTTCATTGAAAATTGATTCCGGATTCTGCAGACATGTCTATGGACGTATACATGTACCTGTACACAATCATATTTAGGTTAATTGATTAGGTCTAGAGCCTAGGAATCCAGTTGACTTTGTATCGGGCTAACGTTCAAGAGACATGCTTGTTTGCACATCATCAGGGGTTAATGATACACTCATATTGTACTGTCTATAGGTATGCATTCTGCCTAGATGTCATCTATATTTAAACATTGCAGCAATTTCAAAGGTCATAATAATCATTAGCACTCATCTCAAGATTTAGTTAAACAGTCTGAGACGACAGAAAGCTTCAATTTAACAATGAATTTATACATAATTTGTAAAAATAGTTCTTGTTTGAACAGTAAATTAAAAGATGGAATAAATAAAAAGTGTGAATTTGATTTATTTTATCTAAAATTGTCTTGAAATTATCTATAGTTTTGTAGTAATCAAGGTTTAAATTCCGTATTTTTTTTTCAACAAACATGTATGTTTAACTTTGTTTACTTACATGTAACTCAACTACACTACAGAAATTTGGTGTTTTAAAAACACAAATATGTTTATTTACATATTGGCAAATTGCATGCATAACCAACCATTAAACAGGACAACTTACTTTATAAACACGATATAATAAGCAGTATACAATGGTGCCATTGTGCTCATCGTGCTGCTTTTGTGTGTTTGTCTTTGGCAGGTTCCTGTGATGCTGATAGAGTCCGTAGAATGCAGAGACCTGTTCTATCTGGTTATATTATGCAAAGACGGCAAGACATATAGGTAAGCATGTTTCTGCTTGACTACCTTCTCTGAATATTGGATCATCAACCAAATATCCATATATACATTTTGGTTATTTAAATATTCGAAGAAATTTCAGCGATCTTGGGGAAATGATATAAAAAAACATATACATGTGGGGTTGTGTGGTTTTATTGTGTGTCAAATGCCACATGTTTGTTGGAAGTTGAAATAATTGAATACTTAATTATTCATAGATTTTTTTTTTTTCCATGCATCAAACTTTTTGTACGTACATGTATAACTGGTCATTGTGAATTTCCTTTTATTTACATTCTATTGACGTGCATTTACATGTAGTTCGGGAACTGGGTATCTTATTGAAGTAAACACGGGTATCCAGGTACCCGTATAATGCAAATCCCGGAAGTTGCCTGAAGGGCTTTATAACTTTACGGTGTAAACTGCTCCTTTCGCGAGCGTCAACCGTCGCACTTGAAAATGCATAAACAGGAAATCTGTTTTGGTTTTCCACAAAGCCTGGTTTTCATTTTGAAAATTCTCCACAAATGGCATTCATTCAAAACCTTTTTTTTTTCCATTGTCTTAGAAGTTGCTTAGTAATTTGTAAAGTTGGTAACGGGTACCCGATCCCACATAATCTGGAACCGGTTCCTGACATCAGAAGTCGGGTGCTTGGGTACCCCATTCTGATGCACACTCCTATTACATCTTTTTTTTTTTTTTCCTTCAACAATAATTTTGTCAGAAACACCGTTAGAAACACGCTATGCAGTGTTCACACGTACATGTACATGAAACCTATATACTGTACATGCAGGCCTATATCAATTCTGCTGATATCATTTTCATAATCCACGGTCTTTCAAGCCCAACTTGATCAACTCGGTTCACAGAATCCTTGCTACCATGTGTGACCCGAGAATTTAACCTTGCTAAAACCTAAACCATACTGCAGCATGTGCATTATACATGTACATGCAATTGAAATTCCAGGCCGACAGAGAAGCTTAACATACATCCGATTGCAATGTACATCAGCAATGCACTGTGACTTTCATCTACATCCTCTTGCAGGAAGTAACGGATACAGGTTTCCCATGCGGTTTCATTCCGATGGGACATCAAATAGTGGTTAACCAGTGCATGGACGTACAATTCGTAAATATTTATGAGTTTGATTGAGCCGTATACTTCCATGCCTTGGTTAGAAATCACCAAAAGTCAAACTGTAAACATTTTATATTTTTAAAACGTGTTACAATTCTCACTACTTATTGTGCCTCATATTTGTCTCATATCCTTAGTATTTTGTTGAATACTAAGGCCGGAAACAAACTTTGTGTTTATGTAGGCTGACCTAGTGGAATTGTTTTAGGCCGAATTGCCGACCTCAACTTTTTTTGCCACATTTGACTAAAACTTGAATTAAAATATATTTTGAAAATAAAAAAGTCATCCCTATGTGTTTTGTTGGTTAATTAACAATTAAAGGGGTCAGTTATACAATACTTTTAAAGGTACCTTAAAGTAAACGAAGTGAAAGACCGACAGACCCCCCCAAAAATGAAAATACAGCTTTTTTACCTGTCAACCTACCGGGATAAAAAGCATTATGTAAACACAGTTTTTCAGCCTGAAGATAATATTCGTAGTATATAAACACCTAAAGAATCACTAAGAAAACACACGCTCCCCCTCCAAAAATACTTTGAAAAGGTTGAATAAAGATTTGATACCCTAGTTCCTGTGTCCTGAAGTAAAACGTGATAAAATCTATCTCTCCGTTGATGTACAAGTTGCAAGTGTCAACCCTGAGGTGCTTATCATGACTAAGCATAGAACTTGAACCCTGGCTGAAAGGAAATGGGGATTTCCCTTCATGGGGAATAAAACTTGGAAGCAATTCATTTGGGTTTTGCGTGGGCATCAGCAGCCCACCTACACAGTTTGAAGAGAATTTGTGATGTAGATTTATGTTTTGAAATCTTTACATTTTGATTTGAACATTGACACGTATTTGGAATATTCTCCAACAGATCTTTGAAATGTTAGAAATGTAGGTGACTGATTTGGATTTAAATTAAATCAATCACCTATCAGTACTAGATTTTTTTCTCCTAACAAAAAAAAAGTTGTTTTTTTTTTTTTTTTTCAGAAAAGAAAGAAATTTTTTTCTTTTTTTTTGTTGTTTTGTGCAATCACATCATCCTGTGACTGGCTCCCATGGTTCACATATATTATCTGCTCTATATTATCTGGGAACCAGAAAGCGTCTACATTACTTCATTATTATTATTAGACCACCACTAAAAACAATTCATAAAAAAAAATAAAGAAATAATTTCAATAACTTAACTCACTAGTATCAAATTGTCTATATCATAAATTTCCATCATCTAAGGTACATGTATTTCTGATCACAGCAATGCTAATGCACTCAACATTCTGTTTGTCTGTCTCCCTCTCTAGGTGTAAGTTTGCCACCAACGAGCAATGTCAGGACTGGTTGACGCGTCTCATGTCGGCCATCGCACCCCCCAGTAAGCTAGAGGACCTGTTTGCCTTTGCCTTCCATGCCTGGTGTTTTGATCAGATTCATCACGATGTGGACTCGCCAGGGCCAGGCGTTGGTTTCCTGCAGTCTGCTGGTAAGTCAGCTCAGCATGAAATGATGCATTGGGGTCTGTGCGGGGTTAGAGGGCGCTGTTTGGACTGCTCATTGGAGCCATTGAAGAACACATTGCTTGTGCAAATTGAATCTAACAAAAATGCCACTGAGTAAACATCAACTATTCAAGGCCCATTTCATCTTTTTTTCAGAAGATGATAAACCATGCTTCCTTCAATATTTCTTTTGATTTGTTATGCTTTGGAAGTTAAACGTTTGGAGAGATCCATATTATTTTTTAATTCATAGAGAGGCAGCTCCAGTTTATGATGGATGTATAAGATTTGAAAATGACATTGTTGTGTTTTATTCACTGAGCTCTTAGCTTTTTCACGATCATTCCATCACACTGGAATTGCCAATATAAGTTTGGAGTAATACTAGATTTTTTGTGGTTGATTATAGGAGATATTCCAACCTATTCCTTCAGTAGTGAGGTCAGACGGCAAGGCTTTGATACGAAAGAAGCTTGGCGGATCTTTGAAAACAAGGAGTACAAGTAAGACACTGTCATACTACATGTACATAACATTACGTTGATGTAACAGATGAATGTAACTGTTCAGTTGTCTGATTTGAATGATTTTTAATGATTTCCAAACATTCAAAAATGAAGCTATCACAATATCATGATATGTCCTACTTGATTGTACATGTATGTAAATAACAGGATTAAGCATCCTGTGAAATCATCGCACCTAGTATGCTGTCATTTTCGAGGAAAAAAGGAAATACCATCATTTCCTTGCGATGTTAGGACCAAACTGTTGCGCTTTCAACTGAAAACTATTCTTTGCTCCGAAAAAAATTCACTTTCACAGTTTTCTCCAAAAGTATATCTACTAAGTTCACATTTTGACAGATTAGTTACATGCTTCAGATTATGTTATTCCTTGAATTGGCAAACACAGTTGCTACAAATAGTGTCTGTTGTCTTTAAATAGCTGATGTTGTAAACTTTGGAATGTGACTATTTCAACTGTTGAGTTGTAAGAGCCTCTTGGTTTCACTCTGTTCAATGGAAACAATATGCATCAAGTTTGCATAAGTGGTTCGCTGCAATGCTGTTCTTGAAGACAAATTCTTGTTTTAAGTTTGCATAAATTCTAACAGTGATTTGGTTGTTTTGCGTTCAAGGAACTGTTCGTCCTACCCAGTCCAGCATATTGTACCAGCCTGGGTGACCGATGAAGATCTCAAAGAGGTCTGTTCATTCCGAGCCTCCAAGAGATTTCCGTCAGTGGTCTGGAGGTAAGCATTGATTGTCATTCAGACTCTGTGCACAAGTACCCCCTCTATGGTCACAAAGGGAAAGTTGGGGGAGCCAACGGGAGGGAGTCTTGCATTGCCAAGGCAAATGGAGGTGAAGTGGCTTGCCCAAGGACACAACATATGACCAGCAGCTGGATTCGAACCCCTGGCCCTGTGATCATGAGTTGTGTACCCTAACCACTAAACTTTTATTGTATTTGTTTGTTTCCTTCGCAGACATCAGCGTAACGGAGCAGTGATAGCGCGATGTAGTCAGCCAGAGATTGGCTGGTTTGGTTGGCGCTGTGAACAAGACGAACGCTTCATGGAAAGCATCCTGAGAGCATGTAACATAGATAATCCACAGACTGCAGCCCAGGAGACTGAGAAAACAGTCAATGGAACGGCTGGAGGAGAGGCTAGCGGTAAATTGATTTTTCATTTGAAGCTGTGTGTTGTATCAATTAGTTGCTTGAATTCTGTAATAAAGGCTCTCTTGTCATTGTTTATCCGTTACTTGTGATTTTTACTTTTGATTGAATTGTGACTGATCTGTAAGTGATTTGTAATTGACTTGTGATTGACTTGAAACTGACTTGTGACTGAATTGTGACCGAATTGTGACTGACTTGTGACTGACTTGTGACGGACTTGTGATGGACTTGGGCTGACTTTTGATGGACTCGCGATTGATATGTAATTGACATGTGATTGACTTGTGATGGATTTGTGATTGACTTGTGATGGATTTGTGATTGACTTGTGATTGACTTCAGTCTGACTTGTGACTGACTTGTGATTGACTTGGGTCTGACTTGTGATTGGCTTGTGATTTCTTTTGATGGACTTGCAACTAACTTGAGTCTGACTTGTGATGGACATTTGACAACATATCTGAAGATCTTTGTCTCAGATATTTGTGATTATCCACAAAAAATCTGTATATTTTGCAGAAACTTATTCTTGATTCCCTCTGTGTGTATTTTTACTCTGACAGATGTGAGCCTTCTGCCTCACCTAGGCTCCAATCCCAACAACAAGAAAGTCCTGATAGTTGATGCTCGTTCCTACACAGCAGCATATGCCAACAGGGCTAAGGGTGGAGGCTGTGAATTCCCAGGTATAGTCAACAACAATGGCCCTTTGTTTTATTTCATAAGCACTGTTCAACATTGTGTCCAAAAGCTTTTGAGAAAAAAATCCCAAGGTTACTTGGGCATGGAGCCCATTGTGTTTGGAAGCTGTGTTATATAATATGTGATGTCCTTTTTTTCTTCTTCAGAGTATTACCCATCGTGCGACATCCAGTTCATGGGACTCGCTAACATCCATTCCATCAGAAAAAGCTTTCAGGGAGTTAGGAACTTATGTAGCAATACACCCGACGGAACCAAGTGAGTAAACGGACTGGTCTGTTTGGCCTACATCCTACTGTTCCCCTTAGTTAATTTCCCAACCCCAACAGTTAAATGCATCCCAGCAAATGCTTCAGAGTCTGTGTTTGCTAACTGCATTGTTCAATGGGCTAGCTCCCATTGTCTTAGAATTGGCCGTGTATGCACTGGTGTTGATGGCTCAATGCAGCAAGGTTCCACAGACTTTTACACCTGATGCACTGTGTTGCGTCTGGCAGGGTTAGGGTTAACATATAGCTTATACTTGTACAAACTGCACACCTACCTTTTCCATGTCTTAAATATCTCATCTAGAATCCTTGAATGTCTTTAACTCTAGCTGGCTGTCTCTACTTGAAGCTACCAAGTGGTTACAGCACCTGTCCCTTCTGCTCAAATCAGCTCTGATGGTGGTCAATACGGTAGACAAAGAAGCATGTCCTGTAGTAGTCCATTGCTCAGATGGTTGGGACCGGACACCACAGATAGTGGCCCTAGCTGAGTTGATGTTGGATTCTTACTACCGGACACTAGAGGTATGTTATCTCTGACATGCTAACTGGATCATGTTCACTTTTTATGGTTACTCATTGAATGATGGCAGAGCTTTGTCCTGTTATTTTCTGTGAGGCTTGTGTAAGGAAATTGAATCATACAGCAATGTCATAATTTTGTTTGACTTGTGATGACTTGTGATTGACTTGTGATGACTTTTTTGACTTGTGATTAACCTGTGTTTTACTTGTGATGACAGGTGATTACTAATGATTGACATGTAACGACTTGAGATTGTCTTATGATGATAACATCTTTTTACCTGTTATTGACTTGTGATTACTTGTGATGACTTGTGATGACCTTTGATTGATTTGTGATTGATCTTTTCTCCACAGGGCTTTCAAGTTCTAGTTGAGCGAGAGTGGCTCAACTTTGGTCACAAGTTTGGCGATCGTTGCGGTCACAAACCCAACGATGACGACGTCAACCAGAGATGTCCTGTGTTCCTGCAGTGGCTGGACTGCGTACATCAACTCCTTAAGCAGTACCCAACGGCCTTCGAGTTCAATGAAACATTCCTGGTAAGTTCAGCAAACTCAAGAAACTTGCTTTTATGGAAATCACAGAAATATCCCCCATACAAGCTGAACAATCCCCAGACAGCTAAGATGGTCCAAGGAATGTTATATCATGTTTTAGATACTGTAATAGACCTTATTCTTGAACGAGTGAGGCGCTGTAACATAAGTTTACGTGTTGCTACAACTCAAAATTGACATTATTACACAGTTCAACTTTTAAATTGACGTAAAATTACAGGACCCTCATTCACTGAAAAATATGACTTGTTTTATCTCAGCATGGCATTGGGGTGTCGCATGTATTGCTTACATGCGCTGTGGGCGGAGCCTAATAGATTGGTTTATTGTTCAATGTGGCCGCTCGAGTTTCAATATTGGTGGAGACATTCATTTTATGCTTTTGGGAAATAACCTCAGTACCAAAATTTGAAAAATATCCACATGCTATAAATAAAACATGTATATCATTCTGCTTATTAGCGGTATTTTATTGAAATTCAGTTTATTTCTAACAATGTTCAGCAGGCCAGCTGTTACATTCAACTAGAAATTTCATTGTAATTAATCACTGCACCAAAAAATCAATTTGTCTGAGTACGTATGACATCATGGTGTTTCAAGCCAATTTCTACTGCAGCAAACAAATTGAATGAATAATTTCTTTTTGAAATCATTTAGTGATAAAAGTACTTTTTATCAGAATTAAAACCCACTTCATGATTATAACTTTGTTATGCACACTGTGATTTGTCCAATATGTTTGTCTGACACCACGGAGGAACTGCCGTTTTGTGTTATTGAAGGCAGTTTGTTTGTCTTGCGTTGTTTGTAGGTGAAGCTAGTGCAGCACACCTACTCGTGTCTCTTCGGCACATTTCTGTGCAACAGCGCACAACAACGAGCCAAACACTCCATCAAAGATCGCACGTGCTCAGTCTGGGCATTGCTGGGGGTTGAGGCGCATAAATACCGCAACTTTCTGTTTGCGCCTACAACTGAACCGGTAAGTAACGGTGATTGAAACATAAAAAATTGAGGATTCAAAGTATGCCTTTTCCCCCAGGGTATTTGTTTAGACAGACATTTCGTTCAATTTCGCAAGCTATTTTAAAAACATAAAGGAATTACCGACTGTGTATTATTTTGTTGCCTATTGACTGTTTTCTTGGTTGTCTATTTTGTTATGTTGGGCTGTTAAGCCATTAGCGCCTGTACTACATTCATTGTATTTATTCCTTAAAAAACCCCATAAAAGCATGGAGTGCTCAGGCGGTTTGCGATGGTACAGGCACTATTGTGCTAAGTTGTGTTGTTTCCCAACTATTATTGGTGTACTTGTTTTCATGTCATTAGTTGTGATCATTCCTTTCATCCTTACGACCAAACTCAAGCAGAATGTGCATCAGGTTTTGCAGTATTTCTGAGGAATTGAATGTTGGAAAGTCACATAAATTGTACTTGATATCATTTTTTTAAAGTAGAAATGGATGTGCCATAGTGTTATTGATTGGTGTTGCTTTTCAGGCATGAGGGATTGTATAGACCTATCTGTGCATGTTATCAGTTCTATCACGAAGGCCCTCTTCAATTGCGACAATATTGTGGAAGTTATTGTTCAGATAATTCATCACAGGGCGGTTGCTTTGTACAATGGTTTCTCCGTTGAAGCAGGTCTCGTGAGTGTACAGTGCTCACGTGCATGGATTTGACTTACTAGATTAACATTCATTGAAATCCTCTGAAAACTGAATGTTTTTTCTGTATCTTTTTGACAGGTCTTGTTTCCTTGCTGCCATGTGCGCACAATGCACTTCTGGACGGCAGTTTTCCTGTCCGACTCCACCCCAGCCACTTGCGACGACAACTCAAGCTTCCTGCAGACTGCCCAGACGGCAACAGGCGAGGGCGCGAAGCTTACCCGCACCCGATCGGTCGATGACCTTCACAAAGGCGAAGAGGAGAATCGTCGGGGCAGCATCGTGGAAGGCGGGCCGTTAGTCAGGCGACTGAGTGATCCCAACCTGAGTGAGTTGAAATTGGATGGAGGGAGGATTGGTACTCCACCGCAGACACGTAAGCTGGCTGATAGACCCATCGGAGGGGCAGTCTTGAGAGGAGAAGGGGATGAGATGGAGTCTACTCATGATCCTGAAGGAAGCAACAACTCCGCTGAGGAAGCCGCAGATCCTGATAACCAGGATGTCAATCAGATTGAAGACTCTGCCGCTAGTAGCGAGACCGATCTGAACAGTGAGCCTCTAACCAACGGCCACTCTAACGGACTCCTGAACGGAGATTGTACCGACAGCGATCCTGATGATACAATTCTGGATGAGAATTCTAGGACCTCAACTCCAAAGCGCTGTCATAGTAGCAGCCAGCAGACTGTAGATAAACCCATGAATGGCTCAACGGATACACTGACTGAAGAGTTGATGAGTAGTAGAGACGGTAACCCCGAACTCAATCATTGGAATGAATGCAATGGACATACGGATACCAGTGACGTAGAGGATGAACACCGAGTCTTTGAATTGAAGGCCGAGTGTGAGATCACGGCGACAAACAGCCTTCCATCTGACAACAAACAGCTCGGCAAATCAATCAGCATCAGCACTAGCACGTCTGACCTGACTAGCTCAACTATCGGTGGTCACCCGCCAGATACGGCACGCACGTTGTTCATCTCAGAATCCGCGTCTCTCCCAGAACTCGGCATCCAGACCAATTTGCCAAACGGCGACAGCCATCACGTCCGGCACATCTCAAGCTCCAGCATCCAGAATTTTGTCTCAGCTCCCTCAAGCCCCGTCTCCAGCGAGTCCCAACCTTGCCTGACCCCTGATTTGGAGATGCTCACGGCTAAAGCGTCAACGAGTGGCCTGAAAGTCGGCCGTCACTTTGATGAAGATGGTTTGACCACGATCCCAGCCCCTGGACAGGATAGACTCCTGGGGATCATGCACAGACATCAGAATGAGGTGGCGGCTCTCAGACAAGAGGTCATCCGACTGCAGAAATTACTGCAACAATCCAGTCACATGAAGGCACTCTTCCCCCACGTAGCACTCAATGGGGTATGCCAAGATGAAGTAGTGAGTAGCGAATCCCAAATAGCTGATCCCAAATACTTGACTTCAGCTTGCAGTCACTCACGAGCCAATGGAAGCGATTGAAGCTCTTTCCTATGGATGCGTGGTTACTGCAAGCTGCAGACAAGTCATTCGGATGCAGCCTTAGTTCTAGAGCAAAGAGTTCTACAGCACAAGAGTTCTATAGGATTTTTACCCGCTGTTGCAAAACATGAAACGGAAGTCAGTATATATTTACCGGATGTTAGTGGAAAACAAACATGAAACGGTAGTCAGTTAAGTGTGGTGTTATCCAATGTTAGTTCAAAACAGACATGAAACGGCAGTCATTAAGGTATACATTAACTTGATGCAAGTGCAAAACAGACATGAAACGGTCAGTTGAGTACCGGTGTACATTTACCTGAAGTTAGAGCAAAACAGACATGAAACGGCAGTCAGATGAGAGTTTACATTTACCTATGTTTGTTGCACATGCCGTTCTTTTTCCAGGTGGTAGCCAGTGAGTTAGAGGATGAGAAGGACCGTGATGCCTCATCCCGCTGTGGGTCCATCACATCAGACATCTCATGGGAACAGGTGGATGAGACAGAAACTAAACGCACGCTGTGGATTCCTGACCATGCTGTCACGCATTGCTTCAAATGCAACACGCAGTTCAATATGGTCTTCAGAAAACATCATTGTAGGTAAGGCAATCTGGATATATATCCAGAAAACAAATGGTCTGTTGTAATAATTGTTAGGCACTTTGAGACTTTGGTGTAATGTGCTATAAAGTAAAGTAATTTACAGTCACGAAATGATTGAGAATATTTTTAGTCCCTCTGGATGGGATGCCAGTCCATCACAGCCTATTCCCCAGCTATAATGATGCATCTCTTTAAAATCCTGGGTGGAGAGAGGCAAGTTGGGGTGAAGTGGCTTGCCCAAGGACACAACTTTTGACCAGTTGCTGGAATGGAATCGTGACCCCCTGATCATGAGTCACAAATCCTAACCACTAGAACACTCAATGTGATTATTACATTCTTGTTTGTGCAGGAGTTGTGGCCAGGTTTTCTGCAGTACCTGCACCGGTTTCACAGCGCCGATCCCTCACGAACAACTCTACCAACCAGAAAGGGTCTGCAAACCTTGTTATGACATGCTTGACCGCAACAACAGTAGGAAAACACAAATGGCACCCGGCCTAGGCTGAGTGCTTATACCTACCAAGCTATGATTTAATTTGAAATCCTGCATATGTTAGTATTGTTGTAATTTGGTCAGAAGATATGATCACAAGTAGGTTTGTATGGAACCTGTGCTTTCTCAAATGCATAACCTTTTTACTGACAAAATTTATGTCTTGAAAGAGTGACTTTGTGTTTGAGAAAAGTTTGTCAAAGTATATATATTTGTTCATTAGTATATGGGTCATTCAATAAATTTGGGGTCCACATTTTTCCCGTCCCTGTTAACATCCGACATCTATGATTGTAAAATTTTGATGCACTCTTTAAAACACTTCCCTTCACAGAGTGATTATGAATAGTAAACTACCTATCCAAGAAATAAATCATTTGAAATAATTCCTAATGATACTTGAGTGGCAAATTACAAAGTACCAAGGTAATTGGGACTGGGAAAAGGTCACACTTTGGACCCCAAATTTATAGAATGACCCAGATATGAAATTGGATCTGAAAAATGAGGCGTGTGATGAACATGTTCCAGATTGATCTTTTAAAAGCAAGAAAAGTGTTGTGAATTTAGTGTATTGTTTAATACCATTTAATGGTTGAACCGTTTAAAGGCATACTTTTGTCATTTGTCCTCAAATTAGAAAGTTTCTCTGAATCAACCAAAATGTGTATGTTGTTAAATCTGGGTCGGTATGATCTGAAATTACAGTCATTTTAAAAAAAAAATTAACAAAGAAAGAACATGGGACGAATCTGAAGTATTGAGGTTGTAATACGTCATTCCACAAGCTTTGGTGCCCTAAACTTAGGTTTTCCTGGATTCTGTATAGATACATATAAATTAGGCAAAAAAATACCTCTGCTTCCGGTTACCTACCCTATTTTTACGGCACCGACCCTAAAACTGTTATCGTCAAGTTAAAAATAAACATTTCAATGTTTAAAAAATCCCCCACCCCCCCCCCCCCCCCCGAAAAAAAATCTGGTTGTCTTTTCTGTCTGCACGAAATGCCTCTCAACAACCTATTTACGTCAAAAACGCTTGTATATATTTGTTTGCCTACTGCTATTTGTTATTTTTGAGAAGAAACCTAATTTTTACAAGTTCCTTTCGCGATTACCAGTTCCCTTCGCGGTTCACTATGCGCTGATGAACACACATGCGTAATGATCAATGCTGTACTGGTTCCTGCCGTGCCATGCACTAAAAGGGCCAAGGAAGGCATAATGGAAATGGGGCTACCAGTCGATGCATATGGCTGGCCAACATAGCGTTTTGACACCATAAAAATGCCAAACGTCGATGGAGAAAGATTTCTTCAAGTTAATTCACAGAATTAACTGTGTACGTATTTTCCGTGTTCATGAATTTATTTTGAGGTTGCACCGCTCATACTTGAAGCAATACAGCGCAGCGTGTCTCCTTAATTTCTTGCAGTAACTCGAAATTCTTCGCCCTCCACAGTGCATCATGCAAGCAGACCGCGCGATATACGGACAGTCTTGGTCAGTTTCCTGTCGTGACTAGAGTTGCGCATAGTAGTGTGCACAACCTGAATTCTCCATTATTTTTAAAAATTATCAAATGTAAAATATTTTTTACATTAATTAAGGTTAATTTTTATCACTTTTTGTGGCCATTTTGTTAATAGCTTTCCTAGCACAAATGGATAAGTTCAGGCTGAATACATAAAAATTGGCCCCCCAAAAAAATTTCCGACCTACCGACCCTTGTTTGAAAAGCACGTAATCGGAAGCAGAACAATTTTTTGTTTGCCTTATATGTCTGTTGGTTGTAGCGTATTTGTTAATTTAACCTGAACTAAAGGATATATACATGTAGGTTTCAAATCAAAGCTTGCAACAAGAAAGGGTGTGTTTTATTCAGCAACTCTTCAAACTGACTAATATTTTGCCCCTGTTCTACCTTATCCTCATTTAACTTGCTTTGTATTGTAAACTCATCAGGTTGCATTTTGTGTTGAAGCCACGGCTACTGGAGTTATCACTAGGGCTGTGTATTTTTGAATAATTTAGTATTCAATTATTCCAACTTCGACATGATAGCTTATTTTAATATTCAATTCAAAATATTCCAATATCCAAATTCACTGATCAAGTTCAATATGCGCCAGCTTAAACTGGCCATCGCTCTGGATATGCATGCACCTGCGCTTGTTGCAAATTGACAAAGAGCTTATTGAAATAATATAAAGAACAAGAAGCAGTGGCTGATATTTGAACAATTTTGAAGAGAAATTTGAGCTAATATTCCTCATGGAAGCTCTCCAACAAAAGTGTGGCATTTGACAAACACTAAAAACCACACAACTTATACAGTTTTGATGATCTCCTCAAGACTGCTCACAATTTTTGAATATTTGAATAAAAAAATTGCTATTTGGATATTTGGTTGAATATTCAAATATTTGGTATATTTGGCACAGCCCTAGTTGTCACATGTCTCTACAGGAAAAAACGAGCATTGACTTATTGTTGGGCATTCATGTGGCATTCTTGATATAGAGCAAAATTTGAAGCAGTTGTTGAGGTCGAACAAGGATCCGCGCTCAGGTAGAACCAAAATACACCCACCTTGTCTTTAAGAATGCATGCAAAAGTGCAGAATCCAAAACACGAATTACAGTCTCAGACATGATACAACAATGCTGATTGGTGCATTTTCTTCTCATGTTACTCTTCGTAGGGCATAAACAAAACTATAAAGACTCAGTATAAAGTTGGCTGATCAGTACATTAAATGTAAAAAAGAAAAGAAAAGACAAACACGTGCTCTTGAATGAAGAAGGAAATTCCAAATGAAGAGCCTACATTTCTGTACATATGCAGACTGGATACTAGAATTGGTATCCTACTTTATCTTTAAAGAAAAATATATAATAAAATTGAAAGGTCTGGTGAGATATTTGAAATGGGAAACAGTAAAAGAGAAAAAAATGACTTCTTTGTAGTAAGTTCGTCCGATACACAACGTATTGAAAACTTTATATTTGGCTCCAAGAGCCCAAAATTTATATACTTGTTATAATGTCAGATTACTGTGTTTACATAGCGGTGTTATATTGAAGAAGTTAAGGACACGTAGGATCATTTGCAATTGCCCGGAAACATACCTGTCGACTTACAAAATGTAACGAGAAAATCCATGCGCAAGTGAAGATAGGACTGGTACCAAATACCCTGTGAAATTATTCTTCCTGAAATTGAATCGTTTGCAAGTTTTGTATGTGCGGTTAATACAGGTACATAAAGGTATATTAAATTACTAGAGCACTGACTCGTGTACAAAGTGATGCCTGCTGGGCGCATCCATATTTGTGCACAAACCTATGGAAAACTCTGTACCGAAAATTTTGTATGGCTATAAAGATATCTGCATTTGTATTCTATACAGGTGCGTTACCGAAGCTCATAAGACCAAAACCGAAACACACGATCAGCAAATGAGCATTTCATTTTGCTCTGTGCAAGCAGCACAAAGCGTGCGCGTATCCACTGCAGATACTTTTTGCCGTGACTTTTTGGAATCATCATTACATGCTTAAGTTGTTGCGTATGTTCTACTTCCTGTTGCACTTTGAATTCAATCCATCTAATTTCATTGTGTTCTACAAACAAGCACATGAATTCAAAATGTCTGCGCCCAGGACGGCTTCAAAGCGTCTCCGTGCGCAAGAATGAGGAGTTAGCACTCTAGTAATTTAATATAGCTGTATGGGTTAATAGCAACCGAATCCAGTTACCTGACCCAAAATAAAAACTTGTTTTCTCAAAATGTAAAGTATCCAGTGAGCTGAAAGTTCAACAAGTTAGTTGTTATGCACCTAATAAAACAAAAAGTGCACAAAAGCAAATGATCCTATGGACATGTATCTTTAACCCACAAATCCACTGCCAAACCAAGGCAATATTTGGCTTTGAGTACCTTAAGGTATGCGACGTGAATCATTTATATTTTGCATAGGGGCAAAGCCAGTGTTATGTAATGTCTATAATGGCGTTTTAAAAAGCTCGGTGACTAAATGTTTATTTCAAATCTTTTACATCCATCATCTAGTAATGGTAGACTAGGACTAGGAGTCATGGATCATTTCTCTGAATCCTTCATTAGATATCCCGGTTAATTTGCTCTTTCACCAACGTTACACTTCCTTTCATAATGCGGGAATTGCCCATAAAATGTGTAGAATATTAGCACAGCTCTTCAAATGATATATATGAAACCTGTAAGACTAGACTAAACCACCTGCGTTAAATCAATGGGATCCATGAAACCTTAATTTGTATTTGAGCAGCATACGTGTATACCTGAACATGTAATTCCATGCAGCTGTGATATACATACACAACTTGTATTAACCTTAAAAGATGTAAGCTATTATGCTGTGGCATACTTTGATAAAATGATAACCAGCCATACATGTATATGTCATTTTATCAAAACACCTTTTACAAGCAGTTTATTCAAATTCATGGTTCTCTATTAAAGCCACATAGGATCATTTGCAATTGCCCGAAAAAAATTACCTAACGATTTAAGATCGGAAACCTTGTGAAAATATTCTGCATAAAATGGTATTATTTGGAAGAAGGCTAAAATTGAAAGTGTTTTAAAATGTGTGCCTGCGGGCACATTTTTTTTACATGCGTTACATACTGAATTTACATGACGCAAAATAAGCAAGTTTTCTCATTTCTCAATATGTATAGTATCCCCTGTACATACAAAAGAACAAAAAAAATCAAGCAAATGATCCTATGTACCCTTAAGTTTACATTGAATGTACATACCCAAACCTTGTCAGCTGTTTCTATAGAAGTTTGTGTTTTTAAGAAGTCTGATTTAAAGAAGGTTATGAAGATAAACATTAATGAAAATGTTAATGCTCTTGGCATAAGGCCAAAAAAAAAATTCTCCGGTTTCTGGTACGGAGCTTGCCCAAAAAGTGGAGCGGCGATGCGGCTTTTTTTTTTTTAACCTGATATTTTTGCTTCAAATGTCGGCTGATGATTGCGAATGGTGCCCGACTAAACTTAGTGCAAATATATGGGAGTCCAGAGAGGCCACATAAAGCTTATTCTCGACCATAACCCAATCTAAAAGCACATTAAAATTGTGCAGCAGCAGGATTCCAGTCAAACCAGTGAGTTTGGCGGTTTTGAGACATCATCTTTCATTGAAAAAAAAAAGTTTTCATTTTGCCAACGCGCATGGCTACGGCGATGCGCCGCGCATACCAGAAACCGGAGACTGTTTTTTTTTTGGGCCTAAGGCATTTATTCTGTTTTTGTGCATGCCTTACATGCACAGAATGATATCTGACCAACATGGGCAGAGTCACTAATTGGGCCATGGTATTGAGCTGTGAGACACATTATCAAACTGTGGACAGTTTAGTCAGAGATCAAGTAATAGGCCATGCTGTTGAGTGTCGATGAGGCTGTTGTAAGGGTCCCAATTTCTGGGAACCAGCATAAAACAAATCCCATTTACTATTAACCTTACTTCAATCTAAAAATTGCAGATTGTACAAGTTTAATTTTAGAATTGTAACCATTTGTAAACTTATCGATAAGCTTTGATTCACACCTAAGTATCCCCAAATAGCACACTCGTTCATTCGAGAATAAGGGCTTTTACGATGCCACAGACACACACATGTTAATTTCATAGGCATGAAATTCTAGAGTTGACTCTCAGTTTTGATATTCATTCCATTTTCCTTGCTCTGAGGTTTATATTTTCATTCTTCATTTTCGTTTTAAGTATTGACAGAAATTTTTAGTGCAAAATTCATTGTCAGCAACAGCAACTGAACTCTCATTTTATAAGGCGAATGGACACCATTTGCAAAAAAAAGGGGATTTTTTTGCCCATTAAAGGAACAACAATGCAATAAATTTTAAGTGGGTTACTGAAAAAAAACTTGTTGATATTTTAGCTCAGTAGATATACTTCTTGGTGAAAAAAAAGGTGAAAGCAAGATTTCTGTTGAAAGCTGTTGTTCATTCGTATATTTTACTTGTACCATCTTGTGGTATGATCCCCAGTCTGTCACTCAGGAGAATAATTCTCATTCACGGATTTGTTACTGTGCAATGAACCAAATTTTGGGCAATCTGGGGCAGTATTCGGAAGAAAACAAGTTTCATTTTTTACTGTTTGCAAATGTTGTCCATTACATTTTCACACTTTGTCAGAAAACATTTGAAGAGTTTATATATATCTTCATTTCATTAAGCAATTTATGATTTGCAATCGGAGAGCATTTCTGAAACAATTACTTTTGAACTGCTGCATGAGAGGCATATTGATTAACAAAAATTTATTATCGAGTTAATAACTTTTCTGTTGGGATAACACATTTGATCATTATAAGTTGTGCTTTATACTTAACTGTGTTGTACCGGCAAATTCATTTGGTAAAAGTTACAAATTCATTTATTGCTTTCTAGAGGTTTTTATTGATAATTCCCGTTTTTAATTATTAAATGTTCAAATTTCATAGGAATACAGAAGTAAATAGCTTTTAAGTGCCTTGTCAGTTTTGTTTCCAGCCCTTATAATTCAACCTGGTGAATTTATTAATAAAATTCAAGAAAATCCTGTAAAACGTTACAATAAAAGAATTATTAAAAAATTGGGAATTACTTGCACAGTTTGCGATGTATAGAAAAGACGACATTTGTGTTGATTGCCTGTAGTACTTACAAAGTATAGTGCAATTTTATTTCCTGTAATTTTTGCATTGTTTTGCTTTCCCCGATTCCACCAACCCAGATTAATTTTTAAAATATTGTGTAATCCATAGTTGGGAAAATGGATCTAATTAAAACATTTCTTTAGAATCTTAATCAGTACAGTCTTCTATGTGTTCCTTGATTTTGAGGTACATTAAAATTGCTTGTTCCTATTCCTGATTTTGTATGCAACTAGGCCATATGTATTTCAATGACACGCGACATCAGAACCTACCTAGGCTTCAGTTCAATTTTGCTGTGTTGAGTCCAAGCGTTGCCCGGCCCTGCCCGGCCTGGCCCGGCCCGGCCCTGCCCCCGAAATCCAGGCCCCAGCCTAACCTCCGAAATCCAGGCCCCGGCCCAGCCCCCGAAATCCAGGCCCCTGCCCAGCCCCGGGATCCAGGCCCCGGCCCAGCCCCCGAAATCCAGGCCCCGGCCCAGCCCCGGGATCCAGGCCCCTGCCCAGCCCCCGAAATCCCGGCCCCGAAATCCCGGCCCCGGGATCCAGGCCCCTGCCCAGCCCCCGAAATCCCGGCCCCGGCCCAGCCCCGGGATCCAGGCCCCGGCCCAGCCCCCGAAATCCAGGCCCCAGCCCAGGCCCCGAAATCCAGGCCCCGAAATCCAGGCCCCGGCCCAGCCCCTGAAATCCAGGCCCCGGCCCAGCCCCGGGATCCAGGCCCCGGCCCAGCCCCGGGATCCAGGCCCCGGCCCAGCCCCCGAAATCCCGGCCCCGGTCCAGCCCCCGAAATCCAGGCCCCAGCCCAGCCCCCGCAATCCCGGCCCCTGCCCAGCCCCGGGATCCAGGCCCCGGCCCAGCCCCCGAAATCCAGGCCCCTGCCCAGCCCCGGGATCCAGGCCCCGGCCCAGCCCCCGAAATCCAGGCCCCTGCCCAGCCCCGGGATCCAGGCCCCGGCCCAGCCCCGGGATCCAGGCCCCGGCCCAGCCCCGAAATCCAGGCCCCGGCCCAGCCCCGGGATCCAGGCCCCGGCCCAGCCCCCGAAATCCAGGCCCCGGCCCAGCCCCGGGATCCAGGCCCCGGCCCAGCCCCGGGATCCAGGCCCTGCCCAGCCCCCGAAATCCAGGCCCCGGCCCAGCCCCGGGATCCAGGCCCCTGCCCAGCCCCCGAAATCCAGGCCCCGGCCCAGCCCCGGGATCCAGGCCCCTGCCCAGCCCCCGAAATCCAGGCCCCGGCCCAGCCCCGGGATCCAGGCCCCTGCCCAGCCCCCGAAATCCAGGCCCCTGCCCAGCCCCCGAAATCCCGGCCCCGAAATCCCGGCCCCGAAATCCAGGCCCCTGCCCAGCCCCGAAATCCAGGCCCCGGCCTAGCCCCAGGATCCAGGCCCCTGCCCAGCCCCCGAAATCCAGGCCCCGGCCCAGCCCCAGGATCCAGGCCCCTGCCCAGCCCCCGAAATCCAGGCCCCGAAACCCCGGCCCTGGGATCCAGGCCCCTGCCCAGCCCCCGAAATCCAGGCCCCCGCCCAGCCCCCGAAATCCCCGCCCCGGCCCAGCCCCCGAAATCCAGGCCCCGGCCCAGGCCCCGAAATCCAGGCCCCGAAATCCAGGCCCCGGCCCAGCCCCGGGATCCAGGCCCCGGCCCAGCCCCCGAAATCCCGGCCCCGGCCCAGCCCCCGAAATCCAGGCCCCAGCCCAGCCCCCGAAACCCCGGCCCCTGCCCAGCCCCGGGATCCAGGCCCCGGCCCAGCCCCGGGATCCAGGCCCCTGCCCAGCCCCCGAAATCCAGGCCCCGGCCCAGCCCCCGAAATCCAGGCCCCGGCCCAGCCCCGGGATCCAGGCCCCTGCCCAGCCCCCGAAATCCAGGCCCCGGCCCAGCCCCGGGATCCAGGCCCCTGCCCAGCCCCGGGATCCAGGCCCCGGCCCAGCCCCGGGATCCAGGCCCCTGCCCAGCCCCCGAAATCCAGGCCCCGGCCCAGCCCCGGGATCCAGGCCCTGCCCAGCCCCCGAAATCCAGGCCCCTGCCCAGCCCCCGAAATCCAGGCCCCGGCCCAGCCCCGGGATCCAGGCCCCTGCCCAGCCCCGAAATCCAGGCCCCGGCCCAGCCCCGGGATCCAGGCCCCTGCCCAGCCCCGAAATCCAGGCCCCTGCCCAGCCCCCGAAATCCAGGCCCCGGCCCAGCCCCGGGATCCAGGCCCCTGCCCAGCCCCCGAAATCCAGGCCCCGGCCCAGCCCCGGGATCCAGGCCCTGCCCAGCCCCCGAAATCCAGGCCCCGGCCCAGCCCCGGGATCCAGGCCCCTGCCCAGCCCCGAAATCCAGGCCCCGGCCCAGCCCCGGGATCCAGGCCCCTGCCCAGCCCCGAAATCCAGGCCCCGGCCCAGCCCCGGGATCCAGGCCCCTGCCCAGCCCCCGAAATCCAGCCCCCGAAATCCAGGCCCCGGCCCAGCCCCGGGATCCAGGCCCTGCCCAGCCCCCGAAATCCAGGCCCCGGCCCAGCCCCGGGATCCAGGCCCCTGCCCAGCCCCGAAATCCAGGCCCCGGCCCAGCCCCGGGATCCAGGCCCCTGCCCAGCCCCCGAAATCCCGGCCCCGAAATCCCGGCCCCGAAATCCCGGCCCCGAAATCCCGGCCCCGAAATCCCGGCCCCGAAATCCCGGCCCCGAAATCCCGGCCCCGAAATCCCGGCCCCGAAATCCCGGCCCCGAAATCCCGGCCCCGAAATCCCGCCCCGAAATCCCGCCCAAATCCGCCCCGAATCCCGCCAAATCCGCCAACTCCCGGCCCCGAAATCCCGGCCCCGAAATCCCGGCCCCGAAATCCAGGCCCCGAAATCCAGGCCCCGAAATTCAGGCCCCGAAATCCAGGCCCCGAAATCCAGGCCCCGAAATCCAGGCGTCTTGCACAAAAAAGATTGTATGTAAAATTTGAAACTGTAAGGAACTAGTTAGGGGACATCGAAAAAGTCAAAATGCTTTAAATGGGAAGGATTCAAAATTTTGCATAATTAAAATAAGAACAAAATTTTATTATAAAAAGTATGGCAAATAGAGTATTTCAGGGGAAAACAAACATTCTAACAAATAGGGGTTAACCTTAAGAGGTAACAAAAAAAACCAAGACAAAAATTATGCTTTTCTCAAAATTTGAATCAATAAATCAATGTTTATTTCCATACCTTTCAGAATGCAATGAAAAAAAATGTAGACAAAATTGTAATGGCTGATTTTATCATTTTCGAGTCAAATAATATTTTTCTTCAAATTCAAAACGACAAGTGGTTAAAGGGAATACAACATTTGCAAACATAAAAAAACCCCAAAACTTCAATATCAATTTCCAACATGGGCACAAGACAGCTGGACTGGGTGAATGAATGATTGGTTTTCTTTGTTTTTCCAGCATCTAAAACACAAAACTTCAAACAAGTCAGTGCAAGAATGTTTGCTATAAAAATACTAACCCCAAAATCCATCCATTTCTGAAAATTACAGCGAAAGCAAGTGTTGTATATTCCCTTGAACCCTTAAATGTTTAGGTAAAATTTTACGTCACAAAATCAAAATGGTAAGGGCTTGTAAATTATTGTATAATGGAAAATGGAGAAAAGTCCAATATGCTCAATATGTGACAGGGTCTACGACTGACCACTATAAACATGCATTTTTAAATTGTAAACAAACAATTGAATACCTGAATATGAAAATTTGGGCCTAAGTCCGTATTTTTGGCCAAATTGAGTTAACCAGTACACGTCCGATGACGTGTATACACGCAAAGGTTAAATACCGGCCAAGCGCACATTTATTCCCTTTAATACTTAAGTCCAAGAAAAGATCCCCTTTTTGTTCCATACGCAACACGAATTTTTCTTTAAACATGTAATCAACATAAAGACTAATAAAACAAAAACAAAATCTTGTGGCTATTCAGCTTGTTCATGTCTAACAGTAGAATAAAAGAAACATTGAAGTTCATGAATGCCTTTGAGGGCTCAAATTTTGTGACGTATGAGACATTAAAGCAAGCGCCCATTTGTTTATTTGCAGTTTGGCAAAGGTGGAGGTGCTGCGCAATGTGACGCAGAACACAGTAATGCCGAAAAAAGTTAGTGTTCATTTTTATCAACTATTAACAACCAACCACGTGATGGGCTCTCGACCAATTGGAATGGGTAAACCGTCTTAGATATTTATGAATATAAGTTCATTTTATATCTATTTTCTCAAGACTTGTCTCATAGACTTGGGCCCTTTTCATATTCAGGTATTCAACTGAATTCTAGAATCAAAAAAAATACTATCAAGCAAAAACAAATTGTAGTTCTATAACCGCAACATTGTTAAACACATCTTGATCTAAACCAGAGGTCCATATGAAAATTACCATAGCAATATTTTTATTACATAAACCATGCAAGAATAATTGATTATAATGACATTTAAGAAGGGTATGCAGTGTGTATAACAAAAAATGAAAAAAAAAATCACCTCATGCTAAAAATGTTTAGCATGTAAAAATATTTACAAACTGATGGCAATACACACTGTATATTTAATATTTTCATAAAAGAATTACCATTCAGAGTAAAGTTTCAAAACAGAAACAAAGTACTACCTTTTGTTATTACGTTCTCAACATATGTAGTTTTAAACAACACCTGAATAATCTCTGTCATCTGATTGGTGGACTGTTGATCACATGTCAATGAATTATTTGTCCCAACGCTTGGCGCGGCTGCACCGCAAAAGTGAAGTTATATTCAACGATGAACAGAACTTCCCATGACTGTCGGTGGTGGCACTTTGACAAAAATTTGTTTCACAAAAAGTGCGGGCAAATTGGCGGACGTTACATGAGAATCTCTGTTTGTTTTCCTAACTGAAGATGAAATATTGGAACTTGTGGGTGATGCTGACATTGCAAACACAAAGAAGAAAATGTGCTGCCAAAAGATTAGACGAATTTGAGCATGATAGTTTTGAAATTGTGGAGTACAGTTAACCGACACAAATGAATGAACTTGGATGAATATGATAAATGATAGGCTAGTTCTTAACTTGTCTAACAATTTTTGGGTACTGAAAGTGAGCCACCAGTTATTGCCATAATATAGTATAGAACGTTGATATAAGAACCAGCTAACGAGTCAACCCAATCAGATGACATTGATCTATTTACAATGCAGGTGTTATATAATAAAACAAATGTTTCACATTTGTGCAATGGAAAGAATCATTTCCTTCGGTGACAGATGGAATATTTACGTGACCTTTTTCAACTGCACATGTCGCTTTTTTTTAAATTAAAATAATTTCCATGGCGTCTCATGATTTTCTAGAGGAGGCAAAAAAATTTTTTTGGAAATGCTCTTGTATTCACACTCTTCTTCTCGATTTATCAGAGAGAGAGGAGCATACACATTTCCCCCCCAATTCAACTCATTTACACCACTTTGTCTTGTCTTTTCTTTCTTTTNCTTTTCTTTTTTTTTTTTTCTTTCTTCCTTTTTTTTTTCCTTTTTCAGAGAGGCAAGTGCCCAGTGATAATTTCCCTCACATTTTTGTCATCAAATTAATTGCACGAAATTGGGTTTCAAATTGTAAGGCTCTAACCTTGTTTGGTTAAAATTCTGGAAAAATTCCAAAGATAAAACTTAAGTTTTTATTAAAATTTTGGCAATATTAATTAAATTGTTCAATTGAATTCAAATTGGTAAGTGTTTACCCAAATGCTTTCATAAAAAGTTGTAAAAAAACATACTTTCTCAAAAATGAAAATGACCAGGGCTTCAAATTGGGCAAAATTATATTTCTC
>JASAOE010000567.1:0-25000 GCA_029964075.1 Patiria pectinifera
CACCTTATATACACATTATATATGTAAATTCATTACATGTTTACTTTGGGCTATAGCCTATGATCAATATGAGGATTTGTTTCTTCTCCCCAAAACGACAATTCAGGATAGATTTCAAATCAGATTGTTTTACCCATTCCTCTCCTATAAGATAACATAATGCCACAATCCTGAAGTATTTGAGCCTGCTTGTTTGAATATTTTTAGCTGGAATTATTCATGAACGAATTTTAATTGTCTCTGATTATGCAGATCAGCAGTCCAGCCTGCACTGAGCTGGAGATGGTAACATTAGATTGGCTTGGTAAGATGTTACAGCTCCCGGATGCATTCCTGTCATGCGCAGAAGGTGGACAAGGGGGCGGGGTTATTCAGGTAAATCCTCCCACAGTAAACACAATGCGTAGAAAGTCGGCATTAACTTTTCGTCTAGGTTATTTTTACCAAAGGGGTGGTGTATGTGATCATTGTGCATGACCTATTTCTTCCTTCCCAGGGAACAGCCAGTGAAAGCACTTGCATGGCTCTTCTCTCTGCTAAGATGAGAACGATTCGCCAACAAACAGCTTTACAGCCAGACAGAGACCAATACGAGATCATGTCTAAACTCGTGGCTTACACGTCAGAATATGTAAGTCTTTCAAAAAAAAAATATGTTCCCCACTCTGAGATATCATTTCGGAAAACTTAACAGACTTCATATTTCCCCTGCATATTGAAACATGCTAATAAAACAAAATATGAATTCAAAATTTAGCATCGATTAAATTCAGATCGTTGTAAATGTAGAGTCTAATGTTTGTTTCTGACGATTCATTCGCAAGGCCCATTCATCCGTGGAGAGGGCGTCTATGATAAGCTCCGTCAGAATGAGAATGTTGCCATGCGACGAGAAACATGCCTTACGAGGAGAAACGCTGGCGAAGGCGATCCAAGAAGACAAGGCCAAGGGACTCATTCCAACATTTGTAAGTCATCCAAATATAACCTCAATCAAAGAAAACGAAAACTTTTTAAAGAAGGATCGTATCAACTTTTCCATTAAGAATTGTTGAAGCTTTTAAATTAAAACTGTTGGGGGGGGGGAGCCCGACTCATCGTTTTTCGTCCAGAAAATATTTATTTGATATTCTGAAAGGGAGGGATTGCGAAGTAGTTAATCTCTACGTTTATTCGAATGGTTAATTGTTTAAAGGTGATCTTGAAAATGGTTTGTTTCAGGTTTGTGTTACTTTGGGTACTACTCCATCCTGTGCCTTCGATAACCTTGAAGAAATAGGACCAATATGTGAGTATGAATTTACTGTTAATTCAGTGAAGTGACTCGTCGATAGATTACACCAGAACACCCGCATGAATGAGGAAAATGACTTCGACAGTTAAGTTTTATGTACATTTTGTACCTATTTATAAATGGTAGAATTTATGGCATGTACCCATATGTTATACTACAGGTAAAGACGAGGGTATGTGGTTACATGTTGATGCTGCATACGCTGGTACTGCATTCATCTGCCCAGAGTTTAGATCGCTAGCAAATGGAGTGGAGGTTCGTTCAATTGTATACTTCTTCAAAAATTATTCAAAGTTATGTAGTAATATATGCTTTCCAGGCCAATTTCCTAAAATGTTCATTCACTTCTGAAAATCGGTCATTCGTATCTGTCTGATTATGAGAATCGCTCTGAACACGCGTTTCATTTTCGCTACCAGAGCATTCGATTCCATTTCAGTTCAATCAATTAAGTGATTGAGCAGCACCTTTCGTTTATGTCCATTTAGATTCGTTTACAAGACTTCTTTTTCGCTTTTGGAGGGCGATTTTAAACATTCACTATAGTCTATTTCACTTTTAGTTTAATGCCATCGGCACCAGATAAAATTAGGGGTTTCTTTTTCATTAACCGTCAATCAAATTAGCTGTACCTGAAATCAATTTAGAAAAGGCATGCTTGCGTAAATGAATGCACAGGTAACGTAATTGGCCGTCTGTTTCTCAAAACCGAATGCACGGACAATGAAAACATTGAACTTTCGTTGCATTGAAATGGGAATAAAGACGTGCATTCAAATTCAGACGAAAACGAATGACCAACTTTCATGATTTCATGAAATTGGCCGGGAAAACCTATATTAAAAGGAATACACGATGTGAGAGCTTGAGCGTAAAAATGATTTCTGAAGAGTTGTCTTTAAGCGTTTTAGTATTTTTTCTTTGTCGATAAAGTTGGCTGATTCTTTCAACTTCAATCCGCATAAATGGATGCGTGTGAACTTTGATTGTTCAGCAATGTGGGTCCGGAACAAGACCGACTTGGAAGGTGCCTTCCAAGTTGACCCGACCTATCTCAAACACGAACACGAAGGAAAAGTGGTTGATTATAGGGTGAGTATGTGAATACTGCATGAAATATGAAGAATAACTTGACGATTTTGTTACCGTTAATCCTACCATCTCCATAGGTTGTGTAGGATAATGAGATGGATGTTACTGTTGGGTCGGTTTAATATATTCAAATTAAAAATAATCGCCAAAATGTCTATGCACACTGTAAACCTTTCGGACTAATTACAATTTCTCGTTTTCCTCAGCGTATCGGACGTAAATTTTTACATTATTTTATGCTCGTGAAACTACCTACACGTTTTCAAAAACGATCGCCAAAATTTTGTTTTCTTATTCTAGCACTGGCACATACCGCTAGGTAGACGATTCCGTTCACTCAAGTTGTGGTTCGTTCTTCGACTCTTTGGCGTGTCGCAACTTCAGCAGCACGTCAGAAAGGTTTGTTGTCCCAAATATTCCTGTCATTATAGGTTCCATTCAGCAATATATGGTATACCAATAATTACGGTAAACTATGTCACAGACAACATACGGTAAACTATGTCACAGATTGCAATTGTCGTACTGCCAGCATCCGTCATGATGTTTTTCATTCACAACAAACATCACTGACATCAAAGCTGATGCAAATTTTCGAGAGCTGTCAATGAAAGGTTTTCCCGCACATTTTAAAACTGTTTTCATATTCACAAACGGTTTACTTCAATTTCATCTTGAAAATTCATGATCTTGCATAGGCCTATCCCATGTTCAATTTTGTCTTTGGTCGCTCATTTTCGCACTTTGTTCAAACAATTTCATACAGTTGTCCATATTTTTCGTGAAAGACAATTCAATTTTGTCGTCTGCAATTGCCGAACGTACAATGGAGGAGTCAATTTCGTCATCTGCAATCAATTGTATATCAATTTCATTCAAATTTGTCAAATGATTGTATGCTATCTTCGGTATTTTTACTTTTTCATCTGTTCATTTCTACTTGAAACATATTTACTTTATTTCGTTGTGTCTGCTTAGTATCTCCTTGTTTAACGTAGGTCTATAACCTTAAATAAGCATTTTTTATGTAATAATTATTATGTAAAATTGTTATCATTTTCAATACTTATTTGTGTATCCATGTAGCTCTTTGACAATTTTATGCGTCAACAACTGAAAGAAATAAGGTATACACAGACAAATGAAAATGCATACTTTCCATTTACTGCAAGGGAAGTAGGTCCATAATTATAAAAAGCAAAATGCATTCATATCAAGTTTCACATCTTTCGACGACAGTCAATTCAGTTCTTCTTGTTCTTTGGATTGGTTGTTCAACTTTCAATTTCTTGTCTTGCAATACACCGCGCCAAATACGTCTGTGCATGGTTGTACCAGCGTGCACATTAATTTTTGTCTGATGAATTTGATCGAAAATTTCTTGAAATCGATTGAACAAAGACGAATTCAATCCTAACATTACGTTAACAGTGGCGCACCCGGGGGAGGGGGCTTGAGCCCCCCAAGATGTTGGGGTGTTTTTTTTTTGGGGGGGGGTATTTTTTTTTAGTCCCACGATTTGACCTTGGTGATATGTATGTGGCCTATTTTCGAGTAGTATAATAGGGGTAGGTGGCGCCACCAACGTCAAATAGTCCGCTCCCCCCCACCCCCCCCCCCAAGTTTTTCTGCGGCCAAAAATTTTGGGCAACATTTTTTGAATTTGTTTTTACCCCTTCCAACCAAATCGTGAGTGCACTGATTATGTAGATGATCATCAGGTGAGACGAAATCCATTGAAATCTGACGACATCGAATGGACAAATGTTGGAATTGATTGACCACTGATCATTTGGATCACCAGTGACTAAATTCATTGTAGCGTTTGCGCGTTCCAATCTTCTCGAGACGAAATTGAAGTTAACCGTCAAAGGATTTGAATGAAAAAGTTTTAAAATGTGCGGGAAACCTATAGTATCAACATAAAAAGATGTCTTGCTTCAGGCATATAATTTATTATGTGGAACTATAATAGTTTTAAAGTCAAAAGAGATAATAAAAGAATAAAAGAGGAGACTCAAAACCCTAGTAAGATTAAATCGATTACGATTTCATATATTTCCATTCGCCCTGCAGCAAGTCAGCCTAGCTCATGAGTTTGAATCTTTAGTGAGGACAGATTCAAGATTCGAGATCGTTGCTGATGTGGTGCTTGGTCTAGTGTGCTTTCGTCTGAAGGTCAGTGGACTTTTGTCTCGAATAATATTCCTGATAATATGACTGTGACAAGACGATCACGACAATTTGGCGACGCATGACAGTGATGTCAATAAGGAACGGTCACAACGACATTGACGGTTGCGACATTATGATGAGGTCACTATTGATGTTGATAATGACATTGATGATTAATCTCTTTCGCAGGGCTCTGATGCTCAAAACGAGGAACTCCTACAGCAAATCAACAAGACAGGCAAAATCTTCATGGTTGGGAGTCATCTTAATAAACAATTCATCATCCGATTCGCTGTATGCTCAGATCAGACCACGTCTCGGGATATAACGTATGCTTGGAATACAATCACGCAAGAGACTGACACCCTTCTTCAAAACGGGATAACGAACATGAGCAATGGAGAGAAGAAGGCCTAGTTGAAATTAAGTACATCATGAGAACGTAGTCCCCCCCCCCTTCTTCTTCTTCTTCTTAACAAGTGGTTTTTCATCGACGTTGTCTCGGGAAAAGGGCTAACGCTAGTCAGCTTTAATAAGAAGCCTGCACGTCATAAATAGCGCCCCCTTTTAACAAATGAATCGGCTTTGAACTTAATTAGAAGTCTATAAATCATTAATAGCGCCCCCTTATATCATCATGAGTCGGCTTGGTACTCGACTTAATAAGAAGTGTATCATATAGCGCCCTATATCACCAAATGAATGGCTTTGAAGTTCATAAGAAATGTATACATTATAAATAGCGCCCTATATCATCAAATGAGCTTTGAACTTTAAGTTTATGGCCTATCCATCAAATGATGGGCTTTGTAGCCTATTTTTTGTCAGCGCCTCCTTAATCATCAAATGAGTCGGCGTTGAATGAACTTATAAATAGCGCCCCCTATATCATCAAATGAGTCGCTGCCTCTTTATTTAATGGGGCTTTAAAACGTTTTTTTTTAAATTAGGTCGTGTCCGAAATTGAATTTTAATAGATGCGGCTATGTCTATTGTCGGCTTGTTCCCTTGTTGTTGTTGCGAGGACGTAGACAGGTCTAGACAAAATATGATACGTTAAAAATTACTTTCTGTTTAAGGTTTAACAAAAGTACTCCTTCTTATTTAAATATTTGCCTTGTATCAATTGTATTCAGGGATATTGAAATGTGTGTGTTTTTGAGAATTGTGATGTTGTAAATTGGTGCTGAGTTTTGTTTTAGGTATGTTTATATCCAAGTGTTACCCACCGATTTAAATACATTTATAAATTAGATCGATACACATTTTTTTATTCTAGATGCTCTGTGGTGCGATCTGAGGCAATTTCCACTTAACAAATTTTATTTCATGAAAAGATGGTGGTGTACGCAGTGCCTGCCTTTATATTAACTAAGTCAGTTTTAAAAAATGGGTTCGTTTGTTCCCCTTTTGTTCGGGCGAGGGGTTGGGGTGGGGGGGGGGGGAGGGCATTGGCCGGTTTTGGCCTCCGTTGTGTCCCCCCCCCCCCCGATCCGGGGTAAATGTCGGTTGCATTTACTGTATGATCTGGTGAATACAGAGATGTTGCAGCATTTGATCACGGATCCTACACACAAGGATGAACTACTGTTCTGAGCTCCAGTACAAAATGCACTGAGCGGACTTGCGTTAATTGGTTAGACGCGTGATAACGAGCATTAATACCCGTTGCCATTTTGTCGGGTTTTTTTTGGCATGACATCTAAAACGGACATATTCATAAAACTGTGAGCAAAACCACTTCTTATGTAATACTTGTTCAAAATTTTTTTAAAAATAAATACATGTACTTCAGGATATGACAGATGGTATTGTGCAGTTTTTTCGTTGTAGATGAAGTATTTACCCGGGAAATCAACATCAAATTTGACACTTTTTCCGAGGAGAACACCGTTTACCCGAATCTCGTTTTTAATTAGGTTTTCATCAAAAAACATTTAAAAGGATGTGGTCCCGAACCGATGAAACAATGTGTCATTTCAATGTTCATTTTAAAGCTAAAGATGACATGGTTATGTAGTTATCACTTTTCAGAATTCAATAGTAAAGACCAAAAACGTAGGATCATGAATATTCAAAACATATTGCTTGACAGACTTCTACACCAGAGCCCTGCAAATCTGAAAGCCGCCGCGCGCAGGGGTCTTTGTTGACGAATATTCGTGCCATTGGATTTATACAATTTTTTCAAATTAATGGAATTAAAATTCGAAGGGTTGTCATTCAGGCAGTGGGGATTGCGAAAGTTCACAAAGTCAGGAGAATAAAATAATGATGCCGTCCAGATATTAAGTTGACCCCCCCCCCCCTTCATTGCTTTCACCCCGCTCCAAGAGATACGAATTGGTCAAAACCAAGCGCATGAGGGCGCCAGGCGCTATTCACATACGCATGTATTGCACAACGTATGCACCATGCATGTGTGTACATTGTACATGTATGTACTTTACCCATATGTACGTGTATCGACACGTGTAATTGAGGGGGTTTTCCTGTGCCGAATTTACGGCATTTGTTGTCAAAATGACGACACCAGAGCCTTCAGCATTACTGAAGGACTTCTTCTGTAAGGTGACAACTTCCAAGACCAAGGAACGGTGTCTTCTTTTGTCGGATTTGTCAGGTTTTATCACCAAACCTGGTAAGCTCATTCATTTTTAATTTTATTCCCCCATGATTCAACTACAACAACGACGAGAAGAGTCGATACTTTTCGATCGGCAGGATCGGCATGATCGGGGTAGTATTGAACATAATTTTACAACCAAGGCCTTTCCCCGGACTATAGCATGGAACAAAACATTAACAATATCCACACGTAAAGAACACTTTCAATAAAGTGAATCCCGACATGCATAAACAAGAAATATCTCACTCTCACTTTAAACAGTGAATTCATTATGGAATTAGTAAGTTAGGTTTTAGGGGAAAACCAATAGCACACAGGCATGACAGGAATCAATGCGAGTTATGAATCAGTGTTTATTGATTTTAGGTGGTATAATTTGACAAATTATCACACTCCACCGTGTCCACAGTTACCAGATGTCCTGTCTGAGACCTATCAGCCATCAAAAAGTGATACTATGTCCTAAAAAGTCCAATTTAGCAGGGAAAAAATTGAAGTATTGTTGATGTACCCTAACGTGGCGCGGCCCCTAACGTGGCGCACTTTTATTTTTCGCCTGTAGCGCCTAGCTAGAGCAAAAGTTTTAACTGAAATTTCACAGAAAGTGAAATTTCATGAAGTTCTAAACACTCCCGTTCATAAATTGCTAGTTTATTTACCCGTTACAAAGTTAAAAGAAACAATTATTTTGGCGTGATTTTCCGATTCTATTTTCAAGTGCAAAGTGAACCCTTTGAAAATGCCCCGAAAAATAAGAAAATAATTTTCAAACATCTGGCTGGGTTTGTAAGTAAAGATAATAATGATTTATCAGAATTTATCAAGTTTACAGAAACTCTTAAATGTTAATTTGGAATTTTCTGAGATTTATTCAAGTACGCCACATTAGGGAACACTCCGTCAATTTGTGCCCAATTTCCGGACGCGACCGTTTTTGCATTTCGGATTAAATTTTATGAAACTGAAATTGTTCACAGAGGTTAAATAGCAAGCATTAAAAAGGTAAAAGTACCAGTATTTTACTGCATGAATTTGAGGTTTGTCAACAAAGAGGTTTGGCAGCACTACACGAGGAAAGTTGGGTAAGCTTCGAAGTGCGCCACGTTAGGGAACACGACTATATTTACTCAGAAAACACCTAGAAATTTTCAGACCACTCTCATCATAGGGTTTGTGCACAGGGTGGCAAGTGATGGCCAGATATGGGAGTCTTTCCAGCTTGATTGAAAGTGCAGCAAGTGTGCTTGCTGTTTCAGAATGTCCGACGGTTTTCATGGACATGTACATGTTTTTTGTGTTGCAGATTTTCCTGATAATGCCTGCAAGTTGTTGATCAAGTTACTTCCTCTAACTCTGGAGCGATACAAGGATTCCAAGTCACGCAAAGCTGTCCAAGATGTCATCAGAGCGCTCATATCTAAATATGGGCAAGACGCAACCAAACCTTTGCTGAAGTTTCTGACAACTTTTGCACAGAAGGAGAGGAACATACATCCATCGTAAGTTATAAACAGACCTCGTCCCAAGTCTGAATGGTCTACTGTAGCTTCCACTTGCCCTTGTGCGTGTTTTAACTCCATTTTAACCCTCTATTATAGTCACAGACAGACAAAATGTCCATCCACTTCCCAGGCTGTACTTTTAACACGGGCTAGTCACCAGCAGTCACATCATATGTCAAGCAAGCACTGTGACCAGTCAAACTCAGTCAACAGACCATGAACAAACAAAGCAGGCAGGTTTTGGGCACAGCTGGCTTACATGTATCAATCACCCACAGCCAAGCTGTATCGAGTTTTACATAAACAGTCACAACCAGTCAGTCTTGCATTATGTAGGCTGGAATTCTCAACTGTCGAAAAAACAGTCACTTGATTGATTTTGACTGAAAGGAATGTATGCTCACATAGGAGGTTTAATCAACAAAATCATGTTTGCAGGGCATTTGTTTTGCACTCAGTCATTGTTCCTTTGAGACATCGCCTTCCTGGATCCCGGCACTTCATTATGCTAAAAATTCAAATTGAAAGTTGGTCTCATGCAGTTCATATTTTCTTGCTGGGCTTGACGAATGCATGCACCGGTGTGAGCATGTTTTTGTTAAAATCTTATGAGCTGGTCACAACAGCGCCCTCACTCGGTCATGTGCTGATCCAATATGCAAAATAGTTACTTTAAAATCAGATTTTAGTCCGTATCCACCGTCTTAACGTTGAGTATTCTCCAAGTTGCAATACTGAATTATGATTTCATCTGTATTTTTATTGACAGGCCCACTTCAGGAGGTGCTGCATTTGCTGCGCTAGGCTGGACATGTGT
The DNA here is from genome assembly GCA_029964075.1 of Patiria pectinifera. Lineage (NCBI taxonomy): Eukaryota > Metazoa > Echinodermata > Asteroidea > Valvatida > Asterinidae > Patiria > Patiria pectinifera. Next base: position 9,510 of record JASAOE010000567.1, read on the forward strand.
GATTGTTCTTACTGCATTCGATTCCAAAGACAAGCAGACTGGTGAAGCGTGGAGTGATCTGGTATGTGAAGCAATCGTACCTCAAGAAATTGGGCTTGTGTCAAGACATTTACATGTAGTTTCTGTGGTTTTTGTTAAGGAGAATACACAAGAAAGTGTGGGATCAGAATTTTTCTTGCTGACTCAGAGTTTTTGCAGTGATGGCGGAGAATCTGACAGTGAAGATGCATTTGTAATTACCGAAGGAAAGTTTTCATGCAGACGGTCCTATTAATGCTCATTATGGAGAACAATTGTCCAACATGTTCAAAGTAAAGATTCGTAGTTCCGAATCCACAGTTTTAACAATAGTGTGACATCATAGCAATGGTTTAAGTTATGATAGTGCCAGCAACATAATACAAACTATAACGTTGAATTGTTTGTTTACTCATTCAGATTGAAGCCCAGTGTGGGTTAATCTCGGCTGTACTAGGCACTGACTACCAGTCACTCATCAAGTCTGCTGAAAGGAAACTCAAGAATGTCTGGAAACAGGTAACTCTCATGCTAACCAATGAAATGATGGGATTGGCTCATGAATATGAATGAGATGAAACAATGTCTATTCAGTGCTTGTCCTAACCAATGAAATGATGGGATTGGCTCATGAATATAATGAGGTGAAACAATAATGTCTACGTTATGTTTCTAACCAATGAAATGATGGGATTGGCTCATGAATATGAATGAGGTGAAACAATGTCTATTCAGTGCTTGTCCTAACCAATGAAATGATGGGATTGGCTCATGAATATGAATGAGATGAAACCAAATTGTCTGCCTAATGCTTCTTACCAATGAAATCATTGGATTGGCTCATGAATATGAATGAGGTAAAACAATATTATCTGATGACTCAGATTGTGTTTAAAGTCAATCCCTTTTTTGTTTGTTTAGAATCCAGATGCAGTCGGCAGTTACGCTGAGACGTTGTCTAAACTTGATCATTCCTTCCACAAACTCTGCATGATCAGCTTACTGATGCAACATTGTACTGAGACTAAGCTTAGCAGCACTATCACTGCTTACAGTACAACCTTCCTAGATGCATACATCAAGACAGTCTTTGGAGGCAAACGCAAAGCTCCTGTTCATGTTCTGGTATGTAAACAAAAGACCTATTATTATCTATATCGTTTTGGTTTGCAGTAACACCGTGTGGTAATAACTACTGTCGCTCAGCAGATATTTAGTTCTGATAAGAACTTGTCCTGCTTATTATCAACTTTCGCTATTAAAGTAGTTATAGTGCTGGTAAGAACAGTCCTGCTTTAAGTTCTAAAAGAACTTGTCTTTGTCTTTTCAATTTGACTACTTTGAGCCTCTAGTCATCATATTATCATCTAAGAGGTAAATAAAAAATAAAAAGGTAAAGATCCCATTACATTGGGGGCCGGGGGGGAGTGGGGGTCCACCACTGTGTGTTGTCTGGGGCATGAGTGGCGGGCGCCGGGGCCTCCTCTCTCGCTGTCTTACCTTCCTGAGCCCATTTTACTCCAGGTTTTTGTTTTTGGTTTTCAGTTTTTTTTTTTTTTTTTGGTTCAAATTTCGAACCGCCACCCTTCCACTCCGTGACTCACGCTCCGCTCACTCACGCTCCCCCGGCCCCTCTGCTTGTACCGCAGCAATTTCCTCTCAATATGTTGACCAACTGGTATTTTGTCAAAGTCCACAGAATTAGTTGCACTTTATAATTTGACAACTTCCTAGATGAGCAAAAAAATATACCAATTCAGAAAAAAATTTAAAAATTCAGTTTGGCTCATTGCGAAATAACATCTTTGTGATTTTGTTTAAGCCTAGCTCAACTTACTTAAGCTTATTCAAACGATAAGTCAGTTGACTAGCATTGTGCATTTTTGAATCGTATTCTTAAACAATGTTTTGATAATATTTGTGATTGTTCCTCCTACTAGGTTGTTTGTAAGTGGTTGCTGTGCCAAGTCAATCATGAGCAGTTCAAACAAGTCATTCTCCCTGCTGTGCAAAAGGCAATGCTGAGAAGTCCGGAGAACGTCATGCAAGGTACCTCTCCATACAACATGTACACTCTTGACTTTTCTGTCAGTTACAGAGCAATTCCAGCATTAGGAAAGAAAATGTATTGTCAGTAATGTCTGTGACACAGCCAATTAATCATGGTATCTAATTAACCCTAACCTTCCCAATTCCTCCAAAATCCTCTTTACAAAACGGAGGATTTTGCAGGATTGAGGCTGTATGGCAAATATGTGTGGCTGATTTTGGAGGATGCACTGTGTCAAGGTCTTGGGCCGGACCTTGTGTTGTTTATGCTCAGCCATGCATACATTTAGGCCTAGATTATACTTGAAATCCTCCGCACTGCTCCAGGATGTCACTGGCTCTGCCTCAACATACTGGCAGTGATTGCTGGAGGATTTTGCAGGATTGAGGCAGTGGTCATCCCTCCAAGGACCACATTCAAGAAATAACGGAGGATTTTGGAGGATTGAGGCTGCATGCAATTTTTACATGGAGGCAGTTGGAGGATTTTGCAGGATTGAGGTTGCATCCTGGCAAAAATGTCTACGAGTTACGGCTAATGGTTCAGAGAAATGATCCAAAAATCCTAGTCTGTAATCTTCCTAACCATTACTAGATGATGGATGCATAAGATTTGAAAAATACATTTTCAGGTTTATTCACTGAGCTCTTAAAAGCTCTGTCACGGACATTACACAACGCTGAAACTTTCCTGTGCCAGAAATGGGAGAAGTCACAGTTCAAAGATTGTTTTTAGCTTTTCCCCATAATTTATTGCCTTTGACACCTAGTGTGTTGTTTAGTAGACTGCTAGGGTTGGTGCGTAAGCTTTACGCAATCATTCAGAAGAGGTTATATTTAATTCAGCCGAAGCAAAAACAAATTGTTAAAACCCACTCAAACCTTGGATGAGTACAGAATGAGAAGTGGACTTGTAAGAGTAAATTGCACTAAAAACATTTGGTACATTGAGTAATTGAGTAATTTTGTTTTTCCTAATTGTTTTTCATGTACAGCTGTTGGTTACTTGTTGAGTGGAGTGTCTCTGGATTTGAGTCAGTATGCTCCGGATCTAGGCAAGAACATTGCAAGTAAGTCAGCAAGTGTAAATTTAAATTTTATGAGACATAATATTCTTAATTAAAGGGAATATACAACATTTGCAAACATCAAAAAATAAAACTACCAAGTTTTTACGAAATACCTTACTAGGATGTTGGTAAATGACAGTCTCAAGCATCTTGTAAACTTATGGCACCTGGTGTGAAGTCATTTTCAAGAAAATGGTATTTTTGTAAACATTTCCAACGATGGTCGGCCGACCAGCTTTGGAAAAACCTAACTATTTTTCAACTTCTGCTCAAAATTTACCGTTTTTTTTTCAGTCCAAATTTTGTTTGCTTTTGGTTACATGTTCATGAACGGGTGCAGGCCAGCTAGACTGGTTCCCTTGCCTTACAATTTTCCATCATCTATAAATTGATCCATTTTATCTTTTGTGGAGTCAGGGAACCAGACAACCTGAACATTTTGGTTGTTCTTGGTTTTTCCAACCTTTTCGAACACAAAACTTCAAAAATGTCAGTGTAACAATATTTGATCTATTATACTAACCCCTCAAATAGTTTATTTCTGAAAATTACAGCAAAAACCAATGATGTACTTTCCCTTTAAGTCCAAGTAAACTTTCATATTGGAAAACAGAGAAATATGTGTGAAATGTTCATTGAAATTGTCTTGTTTTGTCTCATCCTTTGTGAGATGTTTTCAAGCCACAAAAATGTACGAAGAGAACCAGTGATTTGCTATGTTTGCAAGTAGTTTGACTGAAATGGTCTTGAGTGTTTTTCTTGCTTTGTGTTTTCGTTTCAGCTCAGTTACATGCTAAGGAAGACATGTTGCGAGATGAAGCGGCCGTCGCTGCTAAACATCTCGCTATGCAGTGTAGTGATGGAGAGGCAATACAACAACTAGCGACACTCTTCTTTGCAGTCCTGAATGGTAAACTAGGCATTATGTCAGAAAGCTTGAAAGAATTATTCATGACTACGATAAAGCTCGTTTTGAAGTAACAGCTATTTACAAGCTAAATATAGGATTTAAAAGCAAAAGATTTTCCAGTGGTAAAACGATGTCAATTGTGAACGCATGGTTAAAACACTAAAAGTTGTTGATTATGCAACAAAGGAACTCACAGTTTATGAGTGCAATGGTAAGAATAATTTCCTGAGGTGACAGATGGATGTTCCATTCCACGAGGCGATCTGAGTGGCATGGAACATGCCATCTGTCACCGAATGAAATTATTCTTTCCATTGCACGAATGTGACGCATTCGCTATTTGTTTAATAAAACACCTGAATAAATCTTCATCATCTGATTGGTCAAAGCCACCAATTGCGTGACCATTAATGGAACGTCTATTTATATTTGTACTGTGGAATAGACCACTTCTATTTTTTTTCGTGGGTTGGGGCAAATAATTCATTGACGACCCACTAATCAGATGACAGGGATTTATTCAGGCCTTGTGTAAAAAGAACCATTCATCTTTTTTCTATTTTAAATGGCTGAGTTATTGTAACTTTTGCATGATATTTCGTTAGGTCCTGAGGGTAAACTCACCATTGTCACCCAGCGTATGAGTATGCTGTCTGGTATCGGTCATCTCAGCTACAAATGACTGAGTTCTTGTCCACTCTTTTTCGTTAGGTTCTGAGGGCAAGCTTACTATCGCGACCCAGCGTATGAGTATGCTGTCTGGTATCGGTCATTTCAGCAACAAATGACTGAGTTATTGTCCACTCTTTTTCGTTAGGTTCTGAGGGCAAGCTTACTATTGCGACCCAGCGTATGAGTATGCTGTCTGGTATCGGTCATCTCAGCTACAAATGACTGAGTTCTTGTCCACTCTTTTTCGTTAGGTTCTGAGGGCAAGCTTACTATCGTGACCCAGCGTATGAGTATGCTGTCTGGTATCGGTCATCTCAGCTACAATGGAGTCATGGGTAGTGGCTCTGTCCACTCATTGACATCGACAGTCATTGAACAGTTCATTGGACCACTACAACAAGAAGGCAAGTCAGTCTTAAATCTAGTGAGCTCAGGTGTGCAAAGTTTCTGACCTTTTCCCATTTGTGTATTTTAAGGGAATAAATATGTGCCTGGCCGATTTTAAACACTATGTTTAAGACCGGTTGGAGTCTGGATGCTGATAATTACCCCAGCCAAAACCTCTTTGGGGGACTTCGGTAAAAAAAATCACACTTTTTCAGTCCTAAAAATTAAAACAAGTCAAAAATTATAAATTTCCAACCATTTTGTTCAACAATTTTACTTCATGTTTTTGGGACACCCCTCTAGCTATATTATGGTATGTCCAGTCTCGCAAGTACACGTAAACAACTCTTTATATGGAGATTGGCGCGCGTGTCGCGCATACGGCGCGATGTGGCACAGAATGCAGCTGTGCCGGTGTATTGTGAATTTAGGACTTTGAAGTGCTGGTAGTATTACGCATGCCTGTGTGAGAATTGTGAATGTTCAACCAATAACATGGTAAAAGGCACTGGATTTCATAGGAGTCCACATTGCATGTGACACTGGGAAAAGTGTTTAAAACCGTCTAAAACCGGCCGTGTGATGGGCTCTCGACCAATAAGAATGGGTAAACTGTCTTACGTATTTATGAAACTCATTTGAAAGTCTCAAATATGCTGTAAAGTAAACAAACAAGATTTTTCTGTATATAATATCACTTCATTTTCTACCGGCAACTATTTAACCCAATAATCCTGTCTTGAATGATATCACAGTTCATGAGGCTACATTGGTTCACACCCTGTCCATGATGTCATTGTGGTGTGCCAAGTTCACCAGTCAGGTGCCGCAGAAGTTAATTGATTGGTTCCAGAAAGGAATGACTCTCAAGCAGTCCACATCAGCTGTAAGAAACGGATATATCCAGTGCATGCTGGCCGCCTTCAAAGGTGAGTGGTGATAGAAAAATCAGTTCAAATATATTCATAAAGTAAGCTCCTAAACACATTTCTAGACACCTACCCTTGAAGTATGAAGCAATTTAGAAAAAATAAATTCTTGTTTGTCTTTATTGTTCTAGGTGACACCCTTCTCCAGGCAATGACACTCCTACCTCTGCTGAAGCAATCCTTGGAGCGCGCTCAGTCACAATCCAACCTGGTAACCATAGTAACGGAAGGTCTGTCGGCCGCGTATCTCATGTTACTGATGTACGGTGCAGACATTGAAGCAGGTAAGCGGACTAACAAATTAAAACGAAAATAATAATGACAACGAAATAGTCACAATCCAACCTGGTAACCATAGTAACAGAAGGTCTGTCGGCCGCATATCTCATGTTTCTGATGTACGGTGCAGACATTGAAGCAGGTAAGCGGACTAACAAATTAAAACGGAAATAATAATGACCAAGAAATAGTCACAATTCAACCTGGTAACCATAGTAACAGAAGGTCTGTCGGCCGCATATCTCATGTTACTGATGTAGACATTAAAGCTGGTAAGCGGACTAACAAAACAAACCAAAATAAAAATGACAACAAAATAAACATATCAGTTAAGGTTTCATGTTTATTTCCATACTATAATGTAAGTTGAATACTTTACAATAGGTAAACATTTTAACGGAACTTGAAATAATAGTATGGGGAGGTCAGACAAGAGGCCGAAGCTTGTACTAGGTCTGCCCCCTTCACAAAGAATACATGTAGTTATACAATTCATGATTAACCAAATGAGATATTAATAATGATAAAAGATGTTATTACATTAAATTCCTGACCAAATAAAATAACAAAATGTAATAAATAAATGTAATAAATGAATAAGTTACATGAAGTAAATTACCATCCTTATCTTTCAATGTGTTTTTAATAATTTTATTTGGCATTTTAAGTAACAATTAGGCACTCTCCTGAAGACGGTCAGAGCATACTGACCGGAACGTCGAGTTTATACCTCTGGTTCTTTTCAGTACCATTCTCTTAGTTGAGAAATTATTTGCACATGGTGTTTCCGCAAACCTTTCATTATTTAGTATCTCCACCATGCAAAGCCTCAAATCTTACTTAACAATGCTCTTAATCACTATTGACATTAACCACAGTGAGAAGAAGTTTTTATAATTCATTTTACATGCTCTAATTGACATCACCAGGCAGGAAGATACAATTTTATTCCAAAGCAAAGGAGGGGTCCCTGGTGTTGAACAATTGAAAGATGTAGGGATGTTCGAACTTTATTAAGATGAAGCTTAGTTGATGACCTGTATGATCAGTGATCTCAGAGTCATCTTAAATCTCTTGATATTTTTGGTAACTTCTGTTTCTTTTAGAGTCCAAGCTGGCCTGGGTATTTGGAGTTGTTTCTGATCCTGAAAAACAGCTTGTTGTATCCGAGAAATTCCTGTCCTCAGCGTCAGAAGAAGGTACGTCTTTCAAGATGGCCACACTAAATATCTCACTTGAAACTATAAATTGGTTTGGATGGCAAAATAGATTGTATCATTTCGTGAGTTTTACAGCTAAGTTTTTCTTTGAAATGAAACTTTGGAAGTAATGACATCTTTATGTTTGCTTGCAGCTTTGCAGACGTTACTTCATCTTACTGAGAAACTACTGATGGAGCATGCAGACAAACTCAACACTGGAAGCGAAAGGTAAGAATAGAAAACTACTTAGCTGCTGAATCAGTCGGATCTGATATCCAGCATGGTCTAGCTTATTTCAATCTGATATGGCAACACCCTATACAGGGTGAGTAAAAAAAACCGAAACCCAAATGTCTGGACCATTGTTTTAGTGAAGTTCTGCATGTAGCACTTTCAAAATCTAATATATGAAAGCCCAAATCATAAACTTTAACAAGAATCATTCAAATCACTCATGTACTTTTCAAGTTACGGAATTTTAAACACAACCACCGTTTTAAGGTTCTGTCTACAGATCACAAAAAGTTCAGTGTTCTTTCAGCAAAATTAAAACAAATCACATAGGGATGTGTGTGAATTGTTTTCGTTTTGCTGAAAGAACACATACCTTTATTTGTGATCCGTGGACAGAACCTTAAAACGGTGGTTGTATTTATAATTCTGTAACGTGAAAAGTACATGAGTGATTTGAATGATTCTTGTACTAAAAAAAAATATTAAGAATTGGGCTTTCATATCCTAGATTTTGAAAGTGCTACATTCAGAACTTCAATAAAACAATAGTCCCGACATTTGGGTTTCGTATTAATTAAAAGATCCTACGCTGTCCGTTTGATATCTGTCTGATGTCTGTTTAATATCTGTCTAATATCTGTCTGATGTCTGTGTGTCACGTTTTTGTAAAAGGCCTAAGGAGTGTGCCGAAGCACAAAATGCAAGGGTTAATGGAGAGGCTTTTCCTGATTTTGTGGTCATACCGATTTCACTGTCCTCTGAAGTCACGGTTGGCATGTGAAAAAAAAAATGATTTATTTGTTATGTTTTGCTTTTTTGGCAAATTTGTTTCTTTCAGACTTTCAGTAGTTTAATGAAACGACATTATCTCTATGAAAACACTCTTAAACGTATCGCTATTACGCAAAACATAACGTTGATGATGAAAAATGGGACAAAATTGCTTCACCAAGATTTACCACGCCCACTTGGGGTCAACATGCAAATTGAGGTCAATGTAATACATTAGTATATATGACTCCACCCAGCTAGTGGGTGCTGCACGAACCCGCTAGTGAACCCGCTATGTTATAAATGACTTTGTATTGGGATATAAATAACAAAAATCACTCATGCCGTGTTTTGATCTCTAGGTTGTACCATCGCGCCGTAGTGACAACCCTCCTCCATCCATCTTGGAAGCTGAGAAAAAGCGGTTTGCTGGTTGCTAAGAGACTGGTCATGAGCGGCAACGGTCTCCAGGTGGCAAGGTCATTGATGCAGGAACTCAGGGTTGCCATGCCAACACAAAAGGTAGGAATCAATGTTCATGTTATTTACTATAACTAAAATGAGGTTCTCACGAACCAATATGACCCACCAGGCCTGTGTAATCTCCAGTTTCCTTGGCATGAAACATCGTCATCATCATCGGTTGTGAGGCCGTTGTCCAGTCTGTTCTGAGTTGGCCTGCTTTCTCCCTATGGCTCCTCTCCACTTTGCCCTGTCCATCACGTCCCTCGCATTGACTCCAAGCAGTCGCATGTCATCTGTCACAGAACTCTGCCACGTCTTGCGCAGACGGCCGACAGGTGTGGGCCCTCCCACGACTATGTTGGTACACCTCGTGACCCAGCTGGCATCTTCCTTGCTCTCCACGTGAGAATATTTCTGTTCCCCCTGGATGGGATGCCAGGCCATCGCAGGTTACCCCACCAGCTAATGCCGGTACCCATTTATACTCCTGGGTGGAGGGAGGCAAGTGGGGTGAAGCGGCTTGCCCAAGGACACAACATATGACCAGCAGCTGGATTCGAACCCCTGATCCTCTGATCATGAGTCACGAACCCTAACCACTCGGCCACACTTCCCCCATGTACATGTATATATATTCAATCTTTAAATTTAACTGTTGCCTGTAGTGTTTTTTTTTTATAATTAATTTATAGACTCAATTTAGATTTATAGACTCTAATAAAATTTAGATAATTGACTGATTGTTTTCCCAACCAGTACTTAAGTCTGTGTGATTATATAGTACATTGTTATCTTTGTTATCCATCTAAGATTATTGACCCCAACCAGACTGATTCCACCAATGGAGAGACCACCAATCCCGAGTCTAGACAAGGAATATCAGCGATGGTGCTAGCCTCGACACTCCAGTCACTCATAGTGACTACCGGCTCATGCTTGACTGGACAGGAGGCTAGCATGTTGGTGTTGGATGCGTTATTGGATGTACATCAGCCCTATCTGGGTAAGTCTGGATAAACACAAATAAAGTAACAAATTTTGCTTAAATTCATCTCCGTTTTAGGGTAAACTGATGTTGTGCATCGGGTCGGGTTGACCAGGACAAACCGACCTGAAACATTACAGATATAAACTGAATCCGAAACCGATCTGAACTCCCCAAATCCGACCCGACCCCAAGCGACGAAAATCAAGCAAAAACCGACCTGAACGGACCCAAAACCGAACCAACTCCCCCCCCAAAAAAAGATTTTCTGGCTTTAGCAACCCTGTGTACGCTTTTTGTGTCTGAACTTACCCGCATCTCGTGAAAATTGTCATCTCTCAGTAAAGAATCGTACCGTACGGTTGGTGAAGACTTTACCTACACAACTTTACCTACTGGTAGGCCTACAGGTTGTAGACTGTGCGTGATAGACTGCAAACTACGTGCACATTTGTGTGGTGGGTTGACGTTGGTTGTACCAGGCACAGTAACCCTGCAATACTATTGCACCACAATTTCCTAACTTTTGGGGGGGGGGGGTTATTTCAGGTTTTCAACAGATGGCGTTACCGCCCTACCAGACTCGAAAATCGCAAATGCAAAACTGAAACTGACCCTACCTGAGTGAAATGATGATAAAACCAAAACTGACCCGAAGTCGGTTTTGGGTCAGGTTTGCACAACATTAGTGTAATTGCATACTTTCTTAACTATATTTACTTCTAACCATTTCCATCTGATTCTTATTTGTTTGCTTTCAGTTTGTGCCAAGCCTAATCTGTGGTCAAGCATCTTACACAAACTCAAGATAGACCCAGTCCAACTAGTGACTAACAATGCACAGAATATCTTCACCACATTGTCAAATGGACAGACAAGTGCAAAGGAGGTACGTTGGGCCAGCATTCAGTTATTATTTTAAATTATATAACACCCAAGTAAATCCTTGTCATTTGATTGGAGGATTGTAGGTCACACAGCATTCATTAATCGAACCATTGCACGGCCTACGTCATAACCGTGCATTTTTGGTTCCATTCACCGTGCATTTTCGTCCCATCCCTTTTGATCTATTGCACGCCGCGCGCACGCTAAGACGCGCTGCGGCCCGGCGCTATCTTTGCGCTATTTAGACCATATCATGCGTTACAGCAGTACAAAACTTGCCTTTGAAGTTGCTGCAGTTGCCTTAATGGTTTTTTCCATTGTTCTAAGAACTTACAATGTTTATTTCCATTATTGTCATTGATTTGACTTTTAAACCTTTGTAAGCCTTGAACAAGCTGAACAAAGGAGTGGATATGATACCATTTTGTGAGTTTTGTTTGCTCTTAAAGTTTTATCCTCCAATCGAATGACAAAGATCTACTTGGATGTTATATAAAACAAATAATGAATGTTTTGCATTCGTGCAGTGGTGAGATTATTTTCATTTTTTTGAAAGATGGAATGTTCCATTCAACTCGACTTCGCCTCATTGAATGGAACATTCAATCTTTCAACTCATGAAAATATTCTCACTATTGCACTCATAAACATTCATTATTTGTATACTATTGATTAATAAAATTAAAGGTAGAGTAGATCATGTGCAGCTATCAAAAAAGTAACTGACAAAATTATTGTTGAAAAGGTGACTTGGTTGAAGATACTAATGGAACTAAACTCCCTGTGAAATGATTCTTTCTGGCATGCTGTCATTTTGAAGAAATCAATAAAAGAAGGCTGTTTCCAAAGATGCGTCAAGTGACACATTTTTGGAAATAGTTAGTAGTTGGTTTGTAATTCGGCACATTTGTGAATGGGTGCACGCAAGCGTTAACGAGACACACACGTGTGTTGTTTGCTATTATTTGTCGGTTCAGTGCATGACATCGTGTAGCTGCAATCAGCTGAATAAGAACGTGTCCTGGACGCTGATTTCGGACACAATTCAAAACACGACTCGGCAACATTTTGAATTGAAACCGAGATCCCAGAGTATTGTTTTCTCAGAATATACAGCTTTCACTGAGCTAAAACATCATCAGGTTAGTTGTTAAGCACCGTCTTTAGATTTTGAGGACTTTTGTTGCTTCAAGCACAAAAATACACGACAAGTGATCTGTCTTTAAACTGTTGTTCAACTGATGTAAGTGTTTATTAGGATGTGACATAACACAACGAAATGTGACAGATAAAGTTAGTAAGAAAAGTGTTAGAGTGCTCTGTATGCTTGCTTGCAATTGTTCATAGTGATTGCAATGTTAATTTTGTTTTACCATGAGTTAACTGTTTATATTTTGTATTCTTGATTGTTGTTTGCAGACATCTTCCAATGCCATGGCAACCGTTGTCAGGCTAGCATCCCAACAGATCCTACCAACACTCATCAATCATGCCGTAGGTTGTCTTGGAAACTCAGACTTAGCAACGATTACCAAGGAAGAATATGACATCATGAAGACACCAGAAGGAGAATTGTACAACAAAGCCATCATTGAGAAGTATGATTGGAGATATTGAACTTTCAAATTCATATATTTTTTGTATAGATGTTTCTAAAGCCCCAGTCACATATTTACTGCGTGGAGCTACGAATATCCACGGTTTACCAAGAATCAATCGATCACGATGAACCGTTGAGATTCGTGGAGAAATCGACTAAGAATGCACTACGGTTTCAGGACAGATAGCCATGACTGTCCTGCGGTTTCTCTACGAGTTTTGTCAAGAATATGGGCGGATGGGTGAAGAATATTGACGGTATTACTAAGAATAATGACATTAACGCCACGGTTGTCTGCAATTGGGCCATGGATGACTAAGGTTCTCCTACGAATAAAGCGTGGATATTCGTAGTACAACCTTAGCAGAACCCTAGCACATCCGGGCATATCCGTAAGACATTCGTAGCGAATTCAGAGAGATTTCTACCACGAATGAGCTACGAATCTCAAAGAGTATGTACGAATAGCCACGAATAACACTACGAATCAGTACGGTCGTTCTACGGCACTACGGATTGATTTTCATGACATTTCACCACGGAAGTTTTGAACAGATTAAAACTTTTGTAGTCCCTCCACGAATACCCAAGGAAGATGACGGATAACCACGGATGTACTAACGATGAATACGGTACGCCCACGGTTTATCACAAAATTTCAAACCGTGGAGATCCGTAGCTCCAAACCGTAAATGTGTCACTGGGGCTTAAGACAGCTTACCCATTCTCATTGGTCGAGAACCCGTCACATGGCTGATTATAAACTGTTGATAAAGACCGGCTGACTGGTCTCAACACTTTTCCAGTGTCACATGAAGTTTGGACTCCTATGAAATCCGGTGCCAGTACCGTTTTATTGGTTAAACATTCACAATCCTCACGTAGGCATGCGCAATACTACCAGTGAGTCAGTATTTCACAGTCCTGAATTTACACTACACCGACACAGCTGCGTTCTGCGCCACATCACGCAGTACACGCAACACGCACGCCAATCTCCATACAAGGAGTTGTTAACAACTACTCGCGAGAGGGCCATACCATAGCATAACTGGAGGGGTGTCTCGAAAAGCAGAAATTAAAATTGTTGAACAAAATCATTGTACAAATATAATTTTTGACTTGTATTGACTTTTGGACTGAAAAGGGTCATTATGAGCATCCAGACTCCAACAAGTCTTAAAGATAGTGTTTAAAACCAGCCAAGCACACATTTATTGCCTTATTTTGAGTACGGCTGTAATGACTTAGTATAAGTTCGTCTGTGTTTTTATAGTTGTGCATCATATGATCATGAACACATTGTCTGTCGTGCAGGTTGGCCCCTGATGCTCCCAGTACCGCTAACATGAAGAGAGAGAGTAAGGCGTACTCCTACAAAGATCAAGTCATGGAAATTGAACTCAGGAAGGTCAGTTGATATTTCTTTATATCTTAACCCTAGCCTGTGGGCCCTGTTGGCTAGGAACATCCTCAATCCTGCAGTAGCCTCCAATTGCCACCATGTAAAAATTGGATTCAGCCTCAATCCTCCAAAAGCATTTCTTGCATTTGTTCAGTGGAGGGGTGACTATTACCTCAACCCTTCAAAATCTCTCAACAATCAATAGGTTGAGACAGTGCCGCTAACATTCAGAGCAGTGTGGATGATATTGAACGTAATGGAGGGCTCAGTTATGCATAGCTGAACATTAACGATGTGTGGGTACAGCCTACGAACTCAAGATAATGCATCCTCCAAAATCAACTGATACTTTTTTGCCAGTCAGCCTCAATCCTCCAAAATCCTCCAAAACCGCCTGGAGGACTTTGGAGAATTAAAGAGGGTTTATGGGTCAATAGTTCACAAATAAGGAAAGAAAGTGACTATTTACTTTGAATTCCATCACTTAAAATAGTGTTTGATTATGGTAATTGGTTGCTTCATCTGATTTGAACCAGCCAGCCCACCCAGCAAGCTCAGTGATTGACTGGTATCTGCACTAGTAAGCAGGAGGTCGTGCATTCCAGCACTCGATTTCACGAAGCGCTGCGACGCATCGCAACCCAGGTTATGACGTGTAACACATGACAACTCGCGACGCGTTGTATGATCCATTTCATGAAGCTTGCAATGTGTTGAACGTGTCGTAAGTTCCTTGACAACAGCTTAAAACACGTCGCAAGTTACGATGTGTCTAGTGGTCATCACAAATAAGAAGCATTCTTTTCTTAGCCATTTTTATGCCATAAAAGTACATAAATACCAAGACAATGTGTGTAAAGTTGTAAATAGAAAATGCATTGAATAATTATGAATTAGCCTGGAATATTGCAGTTGAAATTTCAAAGTAGCTATACAGTCCACTGAGAGCTTGTTTTCCTTTATAACTGCATCACACGGCCGCCATTTTGTTTTACGTTTTAAAACATTTCGAGAGGAAATCCGACGGCTCTTTATTAAATATCAGACGACTATTTAATTTATGCTGAAATAAATACATACAACAGTCACGGAGTTGTGCAAATACACCTACGACGCGTCGCACTTACGACGTGTTTTGTGAAATGGATTGCAGGACGCGTCGCAGCTGCAACGCATCGTAGGGATACGACGCGTCGCAGCGCTGCGATGCATCGTAAGTTACGATGAGTTTCATGAAATCGGGTGCTGACCAAATAAGCGTGTGAATCTTTTCCCTCACACTTTCAGACAGCACAGAGTATACAGTGCTTATGAACTGACATCACTCGTAGGAATGAAACTTAGATGAGCCAATCGTTGGCATGTCATGTTAAATTGTGGGAATTTACTGAGAATCGTTTGTAGGAAGGCTTTGACTTTATCTTACAAAAGTGAGCATTTGATGGAGTATGCTCAGCTTTTAGTAGAACTTGTAATGAGGTAACATGTCTGCCCTGGCTTCCCTGACAGGAAATGGAAGCCAAGAAGAGAGCTAAAGGAATGAAAGTAGAAGTCAAACTGAGCAAGAAACAGCAGGAGGCAAAAGATGCAGAACTGGCCAAGGAATCAGCAATCAGGAATCGGCTCA